>JABFDZ020027101.1:0-12571 GCA_019775955.2 Pollimyrus isidori
GATGCGACGGCAGCCATAGTGCGCCAGAACGCCCACCACACACCAGCTTACTGGTAGAGAGGAGACAGAGTGATGAATTCCTGCCTCTGGAAGAAACCTCATCTCCTTACCTCCATAGTTAAATCTGAGGCATTATAAATGGGTTAGTTTGCCCATGTTGTACATTGGGTAAAAGTATCTACTACATAAATCAAAGTCACATGCGCGTTTTATTTTTAGGCAGCATAACCAGCCCCTGGAGTCACTGGGCGTTAAGGGCCTGTAACAAGGGCACAGTGAAATCACTCTGATGACCCTGGGATTCGAACCAACAGCCTCCCGATCACAGGCACACCATCCAAATCCACTACAACATATGCTGAATACCCCTCCCAAAGAAAACCAAAGCAAAAGAGAGAGGTTAGCATTGATCAAAAATTTAATGCCAAACTACATATAAAAAAGAAAACAAAAACATTAACATCAGTTGTAGTCTGACAGTTAAATCTAACGAGGACTTAAAAGACGGGAAGCTGGATTTCGGACATGATGGTTCTGTTACAAACACAGGTATATGGGCATGTTTTCAGTCTGTGGCAGTAAAAACAGCAGGGCAGGAGCGGACTGGGGGAGTGACCCCATCTGCCTCCGGTGCTGCCGCTTTCACCGAGTACCAGGGTCGACTGGAAGCAGAAATGTTCGCCCCCCCACGCCCCCTTTCCACGGAAGCCGGGACGAACTAGAGATCTGGCTCGGGGGAATCTGCCGTCGTACATCTAGATGAAATCTGGACCTGGGACTAGCAGAACTGCAAGGGAAATACACAACAACATGAAACCGTATTAGAACAGAAGAGGCACTTAATTCATCCCTCTGCAGAAATTAGGCAGTTTTCAAATACCACTTGTTATGGGCATTGCTCAAGGGCCCTACTATGACGGGGTTTATCTGCTGCATATAGAATTTGAACCCATAACCTTCTGGGCATGAACACTGATCCATAACCTGCTGAGCTACATGCCGAACAACATCTGTAGATTCACAAGGCAGTGTTTCTTTTAGTGTCCTGACCACCTTTGGTACAAAATTATACAACGTCGACCAATGGCCCTTATGTTCCCAGCGTCAACACAGCCAACCAACTGGCACCATCACAGTACAGATTAGCATGAGACTCTGGTCAACATGGTCAAGTGCTGGCAGGTTACCTTCCACCGGTTTCCACACTCATTGCAGACTACAAACGTGGTCATCGGTTCATCGGCACTGCGGGTTTGAACCTGCAGGAGTCGGACGGAATGGGGAGGTCAACTGTGCCTCGCAATCAGGCTCACAGTGGAAGAGAACAAAATACACTAAAAATCCAGGATCACTTATAATGTTCTGCACAAACATAGTACATTTACAAATTAATAGGCAAGCAAACAGGCCTTAATATATATTTTGTTGTACTGTAACAGCAAATTTGTGAAAAAATTATGCAAATACTAATAAACAAAAACAGAACTGAAACCAAGCAGACAGAAAGAAAAGCAAAACCAAGCAAGCAGACAGAAAGAAAATCAAAACCAAGCAAGCAGACAGAAACAAAGGCAAAACCAAGCAAGCAAACAAGCAGACAGAAACAAAGGCAAAACCAAGCAAGCAGACAGAAAGAAAAGCAAAACCAAGCAAGCAAACAGGAACAAGTACAGCCAGAATAGCACAGACCTGGGTGTAGGTACAGTTCTTCTTTTTGCATTTCCCGCAGGTGAACAGGTCGGTTTGCGTGCCGCCCGTCTTGGCCATTTGATGCTCTCGAATGGCCTCTTTGGTCAGGTTCTTGCGCATCTCCTTCAGTTCATCACTGGCCATCTCCTGTCGCAGGGAACGAGATGCAACCAAACCTGCATGAGATGAGTGTCGTGCTTGCAAAGGTTCCCAGGAGTGGATCAGCCATGATGTAGCTGGAGAGGGTTATACCTTATTAGTGTGTACTTAAGAATGCGTGATGGTGGGACTCGAACCCATGATCATAGCGTTCTAAGGCTGTAGCACTAACTTCTGCTGACCCGGTATAGCGGAGGAACCAGGTGAAGGTCCCTATAATGGTTCCAGGGCCCGTGAAGGCCCCGGATGGGGGTGGGGGCTCACCTCGGCTGTCATACAAGCCATGCGGTCGGGCGGCACATTGCCGCAGAGAACGTTCTTGCGGAGGTTGGGGTTCTTCAGGTCCCTCAGGTTGGCGATCCGACTGCGCACCCGGTTCTTGTATTTCGTGTCGGTGTTCTTGAGCTCCTGGAAGATGCGTGCTGCGGGGTTAAGGGGCGTGTCCAAACCTCAGACCGGGGGGGGGGGGGGATAATTAACGGCAGTGTGAGGCCGCACACGAACAGCCAGTCGCTACTGCCAACAGCCGGACAGTAATGCAGATCCAGGGACAGTGGCCTTTACATTCACTTATTCACGATTCACAATTATATTTTAATATTATACTTAATATTTCCGGTGACGTGCAACTGGAAGCCGCGTCAGACCGTCCCAGGAGCAACTAGAGATCAAGAGTCTTGCTAAGGGTCCCCAGGGTCTTCTGATTCTGGGATCTGAACCGGGAACCTTCTGATCGCAGCATCCAGACCTGCCCCTCGATTTGAGGGCCTCCGATCATTTAGCCATTTCCGACGTCCCCCGGGATTTAAAAACCCCTGGCCAGACCGGGAAACCGCCAGAGGAACTGATCTATCGATTATCCCCGGTGAAGGATATAGTCCTCGATCTGGGCCCCGAGCTCGTCGCAGTCAGCACCGATAGCGATGTAATCATCTGGGAGCGAGAGACAGAGACAAGGCGTCATGTTTAAGCAGCTGGGCCGAGTGCACAGAACGGCTGAATTTGAGCGGCCATGTTGGGAGGTAGACGCCGGCGGGGGAGGGGGCTCACCGCCAGCTCGCAAGGCACTGGCAAGCATCTGCCTGCATTTGTTGCGGACGGAGTCCGAGGTGCTGGGCGCCCGGGGGAAGGTGGTGATCAGCGTGTCTGGGGCCACCACGCCAGGCTCGCTGCCGGAGTTGCTGCTGGAGCTACTGGGAGGGGAACGGCGCCATCAGACGGGCATTCAGAGGGGGGCGGTGAGGGCCCCACGGCGAAGGTGTAGAGTCACCTTTCCTCGCGGGGCTCGGGGCTGTTCTGCGAGGACGACACCGTCTGCATGGCGGGATCCTTCCTCTTCTCCTCCGCCGGCTTCTCCTCCCCCCCCCCCGGCTCGTCTGCCAATCACAACACACGTACAGAAAATGGCACGTCACGTAATAAACACTCCAAATACATCCCTCATCCGATCATCTCCACACAGCTAAGGAGGAACATAAAATAAAAAGATCTGCAGGAAAACAAACCTTCAAGCCGGTGCTGCCCTCTGGTGGTACTACGCCAGAAATACGGCTTACAATAAAAACAAACATGCTAGTATTTTAAGAGTTCGGAGTAGTAAGATGGAGGATTTACCTAGAAGCTTCTTCCATGACTTAATGAGTGACTTGGCTAGAGTTGTGACCTCCTCGTCAGTGCTCTGTTTACGGATGGCGTTCACCGACATCCCAATGCGGGTGGACTAAGGGGGAAGGCGACGTTATTTCTTTACAATCCCTCCTCACCAACATCCCGTATACATAAAGGCGGCTACGGGGCGCCACGTGTTTCCGTCTCCGTGTACAAAATACATGCTGTGCCACAAAAGGCATTTTTTAAATGACGAAATCAAGTCGTTCCACGCTTGCTGCCTCCCGTCCACTAACGCGAAAAGGCCTCACCGTCTTTTTGCGGAGGGATCAAACGGAATGTCTCACTTCGTGCGCGGCGTTTAGCGGACGGAATGCGTTTTGCGAGCTAAAGAGCGTCAGGCCGCGTGACGCTCCTTGGACGAGCGTCAAGGTGGGTCGCCAACTTCGATCTTGCAGACGTGCGCGATTACGTTTAACTTGCATTTACGTGCAATAAAGACATCAGCAGGACAGCATGGTGGCAGGGGTGAGGGCCCCCGCTGCCTCACAGTGACAAGGTCCCGGGTTCGATCGCGGCTCCTTTCTGTGCGGAGTTCGTACGCCCTCCCCGAGCTCACGTGGCTGCCTCCCACGGTCCAGGAGCGTGCCGGATCGGCCGACTGGTCAGTCTAAGTCGGCCCAGTGAGCGCGCCGGATCGGCCGACTGGTCAGTCTAAGCCGGCCCAGTGAGCGTGCCGGATCGGCCGACTGGTCAGTCTAAGCCGGCCCAGTGAGCGCGCCGGATCGGCCGACTGGTCAGTCTAAGCTGGCCCAGTGAGCGCGCCGGATCGGCCGACGGGTCAGTCTAAGTCGGCCCAGTGAGCGTGCCGTATCAGCCGATTCGGCCCAGTGAGCGTGCCGGATCAGCCGATTGGTCAGTCTAAGTCGGCCCAGTGAGCGCGCCGGATCGGCCGACTGGTCAGTCTAAGTCGGCCCAGTGAGCACGCCGGATCGGCCGACTGGTCAGTCTAAGTCGCCCCAGTGAGCGCGCCGGATCGGCCGACTGGTCAGTCTAAGTCGCCCCAGTGAGCGTGCCGGATCGGCCGACTGGTCAGTCTAAGTCGGCCCAGTGAGCGTGCCGGATCGGCCGATTGGTCAGTCTAAGTCGGCCCAGTGAGCGTGTGCGCCCCGCGGTGTGTTGGCACCCGCCCAGGCTTGGTTCCTGCCTGCCCCCATTGTTCCCGGGATAGGCTGTTCTTCTCATGCTCCGAGTTAGTAAAAGTATCAGCCCGGGAGTTATTTGGATTTTTATTACATTTAAATGCAAGTTAAACGTAATGACAGGTGTCTGCAAGATCAAAGCCGTACTCCAGCTTCCGGTCATTGTAAAACACCACCCCCTCCGCGCAAGGCACCTGCGGCATTCCTCTCCCGGCTCAGCGGACCATGAAAGGCCTTTCTCATTACTCAGCAAAAGACAGAACGCACTCCGCGGTACCTTTGGTGACTCAGCAGAAGACGAAATCAATTCCATCCACAAAATGACTTTCTGTCATTTACAAAATTCGTTTCGTGCACAACGCGACTCTTCCATTCACAAAATGCATGTTGACCACAAAATGACTTTCTTCCGTCAACAAAATGCAAAGTGTTGATACCAATTGAATACATAAGATAAAATATTCCTGTTGATTGCTGTGCACAAAAAAAAAGTTTTTGTTGCCTTTGTGGACAGAATGCAGCAAGACATTACTTGATTTCATCATTAAACTATGCTTTGTGGCACACATGCGAAAATGAGCATTTGCCCCCCGCCACATCTGGCAGTCTCTCACCTGCAGGAGTTCGAGTGTCATTGGAATGTTCTTCAGCTCTCTGAGCAGGTCCAGGGCTCCGGACTGCGAGGGCAATTTCAACAATTACTTCATTTTGCTTCTACAGAGGCAATATAATTATTATAACGCATTACTGCAACCACACAGTCCCAGAAATATATCCTAAATTGTTCAGACAACAGCAGCTAAGTGTTTCATAGCCGTTACATTTATTGAGCTGATGCTTTTATCCGCACACGTAAAATTGAGGAAGCAGGCTCAGGCAGTCTGTGGAGCATCTTGGGCTTAAGGGCCTTGCTCAAGGGACCAATGGTGACATCACTATGCCGACCCGGCGATTTGAACCGGCTACCTCCCTGTCACAGGCACAGAGTGCTAACCAACTCGCTGCATTCTAATTACATGTCAAGGTAGTAGTAGAAATATTGTATTGCATTATTGCAAGTATTTTCAACTCGCTGAGCAAGTTCAGAGCTTCAGATTGTAAATACTTCAGTCAACTGCTTAATTCTAATTACTCAATTCCGGAGTAAGGCAGCAGAACAGGTACTGTGTTCTACTTTTGCAACTGCACAGAGTCTCAGCTGGGTGTCCCAGATGATTCCCGGCAGATGCGTCCCAAGGCCGACAGACCCATGGCGAAAAACGCCGATTCGGGGGGGGCGGATCACGACCGGCCGTCGTAGCCGCAACGGTCCTCCGTGCGCCCGCATGTTCCCCGGCAGCCTGGCGCCGAGGGAGGCGCGCCGCCGCGGCATGATGTCTAACTACCAGCGGGAGGAGCGCGGAGGCCTCGGATCCGCTAAGCCACATTTTAAAAACTCGTGTAGATTTTTTTAAAAAACAGCGCGATTTCATACAAACGCACGCAGGCGAGCCGGGTATAAGGTCAGATAAAGCCGGCTGAAGACACCCTTTATATGCATATGGGGCATGCCGGGGAAGCAAAAATAAAAGCGATTCGCCGGGCACCATACACCGCGGATAAGGAAGCCCTCTTTAAATACCTAGTCACTTTAATTTAACATACAGCACGAAAGTATAAAACAGTCCCCGATCATGGATAGTTATTCGGTGATCTAGCCTCATGTGAGCGGCTTCCCGACATGATCCCCCGTCTCATCTCTCACCCCGTTTTTCTTCTGCGCCATCTTATCCATTTTCTTGGCGATCCGGATGATTTCCTCCTCTTCTCTCTTGCCCATCGCTCGCTATCTGGAGCCACAAGTATTATTTAATAAAAAATAAATGTACAAATAGTTAAAAAATAAAAAAAAACAAAGGGGAAAAGGGTCAGGCCAGCAGCTCGGCGACGGTGCACAGGCGCATCAGTAGGCTGGGCGGGCACAGCTGGCCCGGGGAGGGAAGGATCAGCGACTCGGCGAGGGGGCCGATGGCCGATGCACTGATTGCCGCTGCGTCTGCGCAAGATTGCGCTCCCCTCCGCCTCCTACCTGCGGCCACTTTGCTTTCCCTATAAACCTGTCCCTCTTTTTGGCACCTTTCTGTCTGTTTTCCCACCAAAGGACCGAAATTTCATTCATGTTAAATGTACAAATTTGCATCAGATATACTTGCTTTGCATTAAATCGGTATGTGTATTGCAGTTCTACCTTTTTATCAGTATTGATTAGGGTTAGGATTTACTATCACAGTTTGCGGGATAATTTAGTTGAAATTTGCGCTGCTTTCGTTTTGCGCATGCGCACTGCTTGTTCAGTTGTGCCGCCTCGGTTTATGTGTACAGTAATTAGAATATATTTCCTGATAACGGGATGGTCTCATAAACATACCATGAAAATATGTGTCTATTATGTTAAATATCCTATCTATAATCATAATATGGTAATGGAGAAATATGTTCATTTACAGGGCTCACTTGATGAAAAAGCTTTCAAATTGTATAGTTAAATTTAACTACTCTTAGAGATGCTGAAAATCCCAGACTGCAAGGAACGAATGCATAGCGACTGACTGACAAAACACATGCCAATCTGTTGATTATTAGTATTTATTCGGATCGTTCCTACAATGATGCAACGATGGTGCTTCTGTAAAAATATTCATGAACATGTAATCCAGTCTCCGCGCGCCTGCCCGACCACTGGGTCGGAACACTCGGCGTTTCTTAATGGTTTTGCTGCGATCGGTTGGATGACTGGCTTGGTCGCTTGGTTTCGCTTACATCTGCAGAAGCTGTTCGGTCGGACAGGTGCGGCCATGACGTTGCACTTCAGTTTTCAAGGGGGTGACTGCTGACATGGAACTGCATGGAAGTCTGCAAAGCTGGGGTCTCCCCTTCCGCTACCTGCTATCGAGAATGAAGTACGGAACTTGAGGTGGTCCGGTACTCTCCGGTACCCCTTAAGAACACCTCTCTGTATTTCTCATCAGAGTACCCCATAGATTATATAATATTATATCTATGAGAGAAACCCTGC
Organism: Pollimyrus isidori; assembly: GCA_019775955.2. NCBI lineage: Eukaryota > Metazoa > Chordata > Actinopteri > Osteoglossiformes > Mormyridae > Pollimyrus > Pollimyrus isidori. The sequence continues at coordinate 7,714 of JABFDZ020027101.1, forward strand.
CACCTCTAAATATTGGCTGGTGCTGAGTAACAAAAGAGAGTATCCGTACTTCTTTTCTCCCCGCTTTAAGCACTACGAGTAGTATGATAATAATAATTGTTGCATAATTATAATAATTATCGCGATGGTGAAACCCCTAATTCCCTCAATATGGTCTTTACCAGTTAGTACATTTTATAGTGCCACCGCCATGCAAATATTTTTCAATCGACATGGTTGACGTCTTTTTTCTTCAGTTTCGATGAAAAGACCCCATTACCGTCAAAGTGGAAGCCAGAGGTGTAGATGTCTCTGAATATTCTACCGTGCGTATTTAGGAGGGCAGGGATTCCGGCCTGATTCGGTCTCTATTAATGCTGAATCCAAGCCAACCACCCTGGTGAAAGCCGTGATAAAATTTAAAAGTCACAGCATGTTGCAAATCACAACTCAAGAATGCGCCCCCTCCTGTTAATGAAGATGCTGTACAGGTTTGCTCCGATATAAGGAAAAAAATAAATACATGCAAGTGTACGACGTCTACGTAAGATAATATGGCAACGTATAAGGAGAAATAATCGACATAGAAGCTAAACATTAATACCTATATTTAACATTCGATTCGGGCTTCCTGTGCCAGTATAATATCGATTAATGCAGGTTCTGTGAACTTGTGACCAACTTGCGGATCCGACCCGTGACCGAAACATGAAATACGAAGCTCAGTAAGGAGTGAGAGAGCCTACAATGACATTCTTAATACAATTTAAAATTAAACAGCCCTCAGCCCATTTAAAATGGATTTTGCTATAGACTGTGTTGATTAGCATTTAACGACATATTGCAAACACGAGGTCTTATAAGCATAATTTATTGTAAATCCATTTAATTCAAATAAGTAGCATTTCCATAATGGATTTCATTAAACATCCAAACGCATCTTTACCAAGAGGAAATGGCCTTTTCGTGATAAACAGCTATTTCCACAAGAGTTGGAACACAACACTAGCCATGTAGGTGCTGAAGCTCTGGGTCCCCGTCGCTCTCGCTGTGGCCGTGGAAGTTTCATGAAGGACTGAGCCGAATCCCACAGTGTCTCCTGGGCTGAGACTCTGCCGCGGGGTCGGTGGTGTGTCTGCCGCTCGGCGACGTCGGCTCGTCTCAACCACGCGACGGAGCTGAGAGCTTAGAGGACTCAGCTTTCAGCCCGAGTTTGTGCTGGTGTGCGTTCGAGGGCCGACGTCAGGAGATCAGCTGATGGGGGGGAGCTGCTTCTCGATGAACTGCTTGACGTCCATCATCTCCTGCAAGAAGGGTGTTCGAGGTGAGACACCGACAATCCTGGAAAACCAGCAGGACTATGCGTTGCTCAGAGGATCGAGATTGTGGGGTCCATCACCGGAAGGTTGTTGGTTCAAACCCTGGTTGGGCCCTTGAGCAAGGCACTTGTCGCTCTGGTTTTCTGTCTGACCCTACTTTCTCAATTTTAAGTTGCGTTACATAAAACTACATGCGAAATAAATGTACATATATACTATATGGACAAAAATATTGTGTCTGACTGCTCTGCGCCATCTGTAAAGCTTTGTGGAGGAGGGATAGTGGTTTGTGGTTGTTCTTCAGAGGTTCGGCTGGGCCCCTTAGTTCCTGTGAAGGGAACTCTTAATGCCTCAGTATTCAGAGACATTTGGACAGTCCTATGTTTCCAAAACTTCCTCAGACGCATTCAGAATCTTGTTGAAAACCTTCCCAGATGAGTGGCAGCTGTTAGCTGTAAAAAGGAAGGGGCAGCTCTATATTGATGTCTATAGCTTCACAACGGGGTGTCGTAAAGGTCCCTGTGGGTGTAATGTGTAATGGCCCAGTGTCCCAATACGTTTGTCCATATAGTATATATACACAGGGCTGGTGTGGGTTAGGACTCTGATCCTGTGATCACAAGGTTGTTTGTTCACATCCCTGCTTGGGCTCTTCAGCAAGATCCAGAATCCCAGCCGCTCCAGATACTAGCTGGCCCTGCCTTCTCAGCCGTACGTCAGTCGCCGTGATTAAAACGACGGCTAAATAAACACGAATCTAACCGACGTGCGACCACCTGCTTCCAGAGCTCACTGACCTGCGGGCAGGACCCATGCTGCATTCCTGGGTAGGTCTTAAAGTGCACGTTGGCCGGGTTGAGGAAGCTCTTCAGCTTCTCCACCGTCAGACAGCCGAAGACCAGCGGCACCAGCATGTCCGCCTCCCCGTGGCACTGGAGGATCTGCGTGTCCTTGTTGGCGCTGCCCGTCGCGCCCTGCGTGAGGTTAGAAGCGGGTCAGCGCTGCGGGGCCCCGTCACCGTAAGGCTGCCGATTTAAATCCCAAAGCGGGCCCAGCCATCTCATGATTGGGCCCTTGAGCGAGGCGCTTAACCCCATTGGCTGCCGGGGCTGTCAGTGGTGCGTCGCCTGGGATAAAACAGTGACGAATAAATAAAGGCGAAAATGGTTGGCAGCGGAAAATTATGGCTTCGATTCTCTGAAATGTGACACCGATCGCACTTTTCCGCTGCCACCAGGAGTGGAGCCGTACGGGGAACTGGCAGTATTCCACAGCGAGGCGTGTAAGCTGTACCGCGGTGATACGGCCCGGCTTCCCAGCAGGCCCAAAGAGTGACCAAACTCAGCCGGCTGCGTTACCAGCGTCTGATTGGTTGAAATGAACGGAAATATTGTTGTTCAACTCATGAAATATCTGAAAGAAAAAAAGGCATATTCTATTTATTATTACGATGCATTAATGCATTCCCGATAACTCGAAAACTGAAAATGTCCGACCACCTCCTTCAAAAAATCTGTATAGAACAGCTCATGCATCCATAATGCAAATGCACACAAATGAATGCTAATTCAGCTAGCATTCAATGCTAACATAACATGACGATTCCCACAGATGCGCTAGCAGAAATAAGCATGAGGTACATCACGGTGTACGCAGTAAATAAGTTCCTCTTCGGTTTTACGTCACTGTCGGTCTTCAAACCCAGCAATCGACCCGTCTACAGTGGGAAACCGGAATGAGCTGGAATCCCCCTCCGGTAACTAGTTGCCATTGTCAGTAGGCGTCAGATCAAGCATGCCAGGTACAAAGCACATTAACGGTTAACAGGGAATGCATTCATCCCCAGCAGCTGTGGCAGTCTGCATGTGATGGTGGGGGAGGGGGGTCTCCAATCTTTCACAGGTTTTTAACATATCATTTCAGATACAATGATGCAACGCATTTATATACAGTGAAACAGTAATGATTATTCAGTGAAGTCATCCTGATCCGTGGTTCCCCAAGGCTCAATCCTGAGCCCTGGCAGGCCGCCTTAACGGGGAAGGTTGAAGATGACATGTGTGTGGGCGTGACCGGGCCGTGTGTGGGCGGGGCCAGGGCCGTGTGTGGGCGGGGCCAGGGCCGTGTGTGGGCGGGGCCAGGGCCGTGTGTGTGTGTGGGCGGGGCCAGGGCCGTGTGTGGGCGTGACCGGGCCGTGTGTGTGGGCGGGGCCAGGGCCGTGTGTGTGGGCGGGGCCAGGGCCATGTGTGATCACTGAGCATGAGCGGAGTACCTGCGGGAAGGAGCCACGCAGAGGGAGCCAGCAGCTGAGCGCCACCACGCCAGCCAGCTTCTGCTGGGACGTCAGAGCCGTGTAGAGGGACAGCGCCCCCCCCTGGCCACACAGACACACGGAAGACACAGAGACACTTGGAAATAGCTCCATCTCTTTTTGGTACATTGCTAATTAGCTAGCAGACACGTGCTATCGGAACGATTCTCCAAAATGTGTCCAAAAATGGTAATATTTCCCAAAACAGAATTTATGCTAAAAAATTTAAGTTAATATAAATAATTATATATTTCAAGCTAAATTAACGGAGTTTCACAGAACATGAATAAACTATTAGAAGGTCCAATCCCAGAATCTACTTGAATTTTCCAGAAGCCCACAAGCACTCAGCCTGGCCAGCATTTACACAGTATGCATTAGTACTTTATAGCCCTGATATGAGTCACTCATCCCTGCTGTACACCCAGACACTCCAATAGTTCTGCCTCATCACCCCCATCACCCTCCATTCAGCTGTCGGACTTTGCGTAATTGATCCCCGTTAAGCAATCAAGCGGTCGGACAAGTTACACAGAAACTCAAAAGCAAGATGCATCTCATTCTTTTAAAGGGCAGATAATTGCTTGATTTTAATTCCACTGGATACAAATGGCCTTTCACAAACACAGAGCTTGTAGTAGCCATACTGCCATTTCATGTACTGCTAATATAAATCCTGAACAAAACAGAGATCATTTCTGTGTGTGTCCTGGGTAGAGCAGGAAGACACATCATCCCACATCGCTGAATGCGTCTCAGTTAAGCTGTACAGTGCGGTTTAATATTTAATACTTCCCCCATCAGTTAATAACGCCTGAGGCTTTTATTTGTGGGTGAGGCATTCGGCTTGGCATAAACTCTCAGACCTCAGATGTTATACACAAGCTGATGGCATGCCCAGCGCCTCCTTCCTCTGGATGAGGAGGGGGAGTAGCGGACGAGGAGGCCCGGCTCCTGGTACCTGCGAGAAGCCGCCCAGGATGATCCGGTGGGCTGGGATGCCGTTCTTAATCTCCTGGTCTATCAGGGACCTTACTGCGGAAGCACACAGACGGCAGTGAGAAGATATTCTGGGGCAGTGAATCTCAAGGCCGCGCTTGGGGAGCCCCAGTCATCCACATCGCCGCTCCCTCCCAGGTCCCAGCGCACTTGCACCTGGTATTCAGAGCTCCTGATTGGTTGGGAACTTGGCAGGAGCAGAGATGTGGACTCTCTTCATGGGGGGGGGGGGGGGGCCCCCGCGGCGGGG
>JABFDZ020027102.1:470-12537 GCA_019775955.2 Pollimyrus isidori
TATAGAGCAGCGCGGATCCCACACTGGAAGAATGACAGGAAGAGAAACCGTGACATCTAAGGTACTCGGGTTGTCTTTTACGAAGCAAAAAACAACAGCAATGAAAGGACAACTTGAAGCTAAAATTTCCCAAAGTTCTAAAGACACAAACATACGTGGTCGCAGTTGTGTTGAGAGTGGTCGTGGCAGTGGTTAGGCTGGCCAGAGTTATTGGCATTGCACTACTGGCTGTTGTGGGAAGTGCCAGGCCTGGGAGTGCAACAATGATTGATTAATGACAAAGTGAACTTCAGTCAGTTTTCAACACAAACGTGTTCAAGAAATACCTAGAGGTATAAAATGCTACCCGTGACAGCTGCAAAAGAGGTAAGCTCAACTAAAAGCTATGATATGTTATTATTAGCTCATCTTGAATAAGCATACATGACTAGTAAATAGGTATGGGTAGCAGAGTAAACAAGGCAGGTTATGAGTTTTGCGATAACGATGCTATGTGACGCATACCAGAGAGTTTCAGGATCTCAGAAAGGAAAGGGCTTGGGCTATCAATATTTCCCTCCTGCACTTTGTAGTCAATACGAGCAATTGTCTCGTTGGTTGTATCCCTGTGAAGGTCAAGAAATCATCAGAATCCATAAGCAACTTGCATTTTCATGCCACACGACTCAAATAATTAGATACAAAATACTCCAAAGGGAAACTGCCATACGTTAGTTTCGTGATGTACCTTAAGAAGCATTTCTCACTTTGATGTAAGCAGCGATAATAGGTTCATGACTTACGTAAAGTTTGCTAGAGGGAAGACCACAGGCGGTGCTGATGGATCTGTTAGTATGGCATTGAGCTGGAGTGTGAATGACAGAGGGGACACAAATAAAGGGCAGAGATCAAACCAATGTGGCCCAAAGAAGTGACATCTTCACAAGTGTCATTTTGTCAGCGGAACGCCGGCTGTCTCAAAAGTTGAGTGGAGCTACAGCTGCATTCTTCGACTGGCTGGTGCATACAAAAACACGATCATGGTTCTGGTGTTCCTTCAACCAACTGGTTTGCCAACGAGGAACCACTTTCCTTAACTGAACAACTGGTGGCTATCATGAACCGCATGAGTGCCACTAGAGAGCCCTGCATTCCTTAATGATGCTAATAATAATAATAATCGGTAGTCTTACCAATTGATTGACACAGTCCTGAGTCAGGTCATGAGTCTTACTCCTGAGTAGGATATCCTTTGGTAAGGGTATATTGCGGATCTGGAATCCAAACTTGATGACAAAGGAATTGCTGGATGTATCTGAATGTGATGAGAGAAAGAGAAAATAAGAGAATGGGAATGCACTTCTGCTTAGGATACCTCTGACCTCACTTTTAATGGCAATGCAGGCACATGATATTTTTGATTTGCTAGGCATGCATCACTCTGGTAGGTATGTGTCTGCTGAAAGAAAGTAAAAAAATGTAAAGGTAATCTTATTCCCTGTGAATGGATTTGTTGAGTATGGTAAATCTATTGCAAAGTACTTGGGAGAAGCCATCCACTGCCTAGAGCATCACAAGTGAAGAAATGCTAAAAAATGTATAAATCATTGCATGGTCTGTACTAATAGCAAGGAAGTCAGTCAGTGGAATGAGGGACATGATTTCAGACTCAGATGGGGTAGGTGGGAAACTTACTTTCCACGATGATTTCCTGGATTTTCTCAGGCTGGGGCAAGGTGGTCATATTGGATAGTAGCAATGGATCTGGGAGAGTTTTCACTGCTTTCAGAATGTTTTGGAAACTGGGGACTGGCCCTTGAGTTGTCACTTCCAGCTGAATATAGAGCAGCGCGGATCCCACACTGGAAGAATGACAGGAAGAGAAACCGTGACATCTAAGGTACTCGGGTTGTCTTGTAAGAAAGATGACCATTGAAAGGAGAACTTGAGGCTAGAATTTCTCAAAGTTCTAAAAACACAAACATACGTGGTTGCAGTTGTTGTAATGATGGTGGTTGGGTTGGGTAGCATTGTTGATGTCATTCTGCTGTCATTTTTAAGCACCTGGCCTGCGGGTGGAACAATGATTCATTATTTGCAAAAAGAATTTTAGTCATGCTAAAGAAATACATTGAAGTATACAATTCTACATGAGATAGCTGAAAAACAGCTAAGTTAATTATTGTAGCCCTTCTTTACATGCATAGATGTTGAAGCAACTTTGGCTTGTGGATTTTCAAATTGTTGCAGCTTTGGTGGGTAATGTAATAGAAGGATTGTTCCAGTTTAATTTTCACTTATTCTTTTATAATTGTAATTAATGGTAAATGAGGTTCAGGTACTGCATGTTTTTTTGAGTGGCTGTTGCAGGGTTTGAAAAGCTTTGGTTGATAGATTTTGATATGTTTTGGGATTCATTGTAGATCCAGTTCAATGACTTGTGGTTTTGTGTACATCTCTTGTGGTAGGTACATATTTGAGTGGCCATAGTTATTGTTGTAATTGAAGCAGTTGTGCTTGAGGTAGTATTGTAGCGAGGATTGTGGATATTGTTGTTGCCGATATTGTCATTTTTGTCTCCATTGCACTTGTCATTGATTTAGTTGTACCTGTAGTGGCAGGCACGATTTTGAATGTTTATGTTGTCCTAATTGGTGTGTTAGTTGATGCAGTTGTGGTTGATGTAGTGGTAGGTGCAGTTGTAGATGTTGTCATTGTTGTAGTTGGTAGTGTAGTTGTGGGCTTCATGGTCATTGTGTTGGATATAGCTGTACTTGATGTAGGTGCAGTTGTAGAAGTCGTCATTGTTGTAGTTATAGGCTTCATAGTCATTGTGGATTATAGTTTGTGCCATAGGTGTCAGGTGGTGATAGGTATAGTTGTAACTGTCCCTGTTGTAATAGTCAGTGTTGTAGTTGTGGATGTCATGGGTACTATACAGGATGCTATTGCTGGTAGGTTCTTTGACCTCACCCTCGTGAACTTACCTGTAGCAGCAAGAGTTATATATGTGGGCTTCATGGTTGCTGTATTTGATGTTGTTGTGTTTGTAGAGGTAAGTGCAGTTGTGGATACTGATGCTGTTGTAGTTGGTCTCCCCGTTTTTGGCTTCATGGTGGTCTTGGTGGTTGCTGTTGTTCTTGTTGCAGTGCTAACTGCTGTCCTTGTAGTTGTGGGTTTCATCATGTTTGAAGTAGATGTATTTGTGCTGCTTGAAGTGGTTGACCCAGTTGTGGATGTCATCGTTTTTGTAGTTACTGCAGTTGTGGGCTTCATGTTGGTTGTAATGTATGCTGCTGTTCTTGCTGTTGTAGTAGCTTCAGTAGTGGATACCATAGTTGTTATAGTTGACATTGCATTTGTAGGCACCATGGTGATTGTAGGTGAAGCAGGTGTACTTGTAGTGGTCGATGCAACTGTGGATGTCATCATTAATGTAACTAGTGCCAAAGTTGTTGGTTTGATGCTGGCTGTTGTTGATGCAGTTGTACCTGATATAGTAGCAGGTGGAGTTATGGATGTTGTCATTGTTGTAGTTGGTGTTATAGATGGGGGCCTCATGGTAGGTGTACTGGATGTAGTTCTGCTAGTTTCAGTGATAGGCCGGGGTGTGGTTGTTATTGTTGTGGCCATCACCATGGCTGAATTAGATGTGCTAGTGCTCGATGTTGTGAATGGCACAGTTGTCTTTGTTGTTGTATTGGGTGCCATAGTTGTGAGGTTAATGGTAGTTGTAGTGGATGCTAGTGTGCTTGTTGTAGTGGCTACCGTAGTTTTGGATATCGTGCTTATTGTACTCGATGTCAGAGATATGGGTATCATGGTGGTTGTAGTTGATGTTATAGTGCTTGTTGGAGTGGTAGGTGCAGTCGGGGATGTTGTCCTTGTTACAGTTGATGTTATATTTGTGGGCTTTGTGGTGGTTGTAGGAGGTGATGTTGTGTTTGATGTTGCAGTAGAAGGAGTTGTTGATGTCATTGTAGTTGGTATTGTGGTTGCCAGCTTCATTATATTTGTCAAAGATGAGGTTGTACTTGTAGTGGGAGGCATAGTTAAGGAAGTAGTGGTCATAATTGGTGTTACGGTTAATGCAGTTGTGCTTGATGTAGAGGAAGGTGCAGTTTTGGATATTATTATTGTCTTAGTTGCAGTGGTAGGTGCGGTTGTGGAAGTCATTATACTTGCACTGGGCTTCATTGTGGATGTCATAGGTGTAGTTGTACTTGTAGTAGTAGATGTGACTGTGGATGTTGTAGAGCTTGTACCTGCTTTTGTAGTTAATACAGTTGTGCTTGATGTAGCGTTAGATGCAAATGTGGATGACGTCATGCTCGCAGTTGATGTTGTATTTGTGGCCTTCATTGTGGTTGCAGGGGATAATGTTGTGGATTGCTGCTTCATTGAAGGTGTAGGTGATGTAGTTGTACTTGAAGAGGTGGTGGTGGTAGGTGCTGATGTTGATGTTCTAGTGGTAGTATTTAGTGTGGCAGTTGAAGCAGTTGTGCTTGATGTAGTAGTTGGGGCTGCTGTAGATGTTGTAGTGATCGTAGATGGTGTTGCAGTTGAAGCAGTTGTGCTCGATATAGTGGTAGGTGCTGCTGTGGATGTTGCAATGGTCATAGCTAGTGGTGTAGTTGAAGCAGTTATACTTGACATAGTGGTAGGTGCTGCTGCAGATGTTGTTGTGGTCGTAGTTAAACTTGCAATTGTGCTTGATGTAGTGGTTGGTGCTGCTTTTGATGTTATTGTCGTAGTTGGAATTGAGGTTGATGTATATGTGCTTGATGTAGCGTTAGGTGTACCCGTGGATGTTGTAGTTTTCGTAACTGGTGTTGTAGTTGATGTAGTTGTGCTTGATCTAGTTGTTGGTGCTGCTGTTGATGTTGTAGTGGTTGTAGTTGGTGTTCCAGTTGATGAAGATATTCTTGATGTAGGAGTAGGTGCTGCTGTGGATGCTGTAGTGGTCATAGTTAGTGGTGCAGTTGAAGAAGTTGTCCTTGATATAGTGCTAGATGCTGCTGTGGATGTTGTAGTTGTCATGGTTGGTGTTTCAGTTGATGCAGTTCGCCTTGATGTAATAGTTGGTGGAGCAATCGCTGTTGTAGTTGCCTTAGTTGATATTGCAGTTGATGTTGTGCTTGATGTAGTAGTAGGTGCTACTGTGGATGATGTAATCGTCGTAGATGGTGTTGCAATTGATGTAGTTGTGCTCGATGTAGTGGTAGGTTCCCCTCTAGTTGATGCATTTTTACTTGATGTAGTAGTTGGTGCTGCTGCTGATATTGTAGTGGTTGTAGATGGTGTTGCAATTGATGCAGTTGTACTTGAAGTGGTAGTTAATGGAGTTGTGGATGTTGTAATGATCTTAGTTGGTGTTGTTGATTCTGATCTGCTTGATGTAGTGGCTGGTGCTGCTGTAGATGTTGTAGTGGTCATAGTTGGTGTTGCAGTTGAAGAAATTGAACGTGATGTGGTAGGTGCTGTTACGGATGTTATAGTTGTCATAGTTGGTGATACAATTGATGCAGTTGTGTTTGATCTAGTGGTTGGTGTTGCTGTGGATGTTGCAATAGTCATAGTTAGTGGTGTAGTTGAAGCAGTTGTGCTTGATATAGTGGCAGTTGCTGCTGTGAATGTTGTAGTGGTGGTAGATGGTGTTGTAGTTGATGTATTTCTGCTTCTAGTTGCTGTTGCTGTGGATATTGTATTGGTTTTAGTTGGTGTTGCAGTTGATGGAGATGTGCCTGATGTAGTTGTAGGTGCTGCTATGGATGTTGTAGTGGTTGTAGATGGTGTTGCAGTTGTGCCTGGTGTAGAGGTTGGTGATGCTGTGGATGCTGTATTGGTCGTAGTTGGTACTATAGTTGAAACAGTTGTCGGTGCTGCTGTGGATGTTATAGTGGTCATAGCTAATGGTGGAGTTGAGACAGTTGTGCTGGATGTAGTGGTAGATGCTGGTGTGGAAGTTGCAGTTGTCGTAGTTGGTGTTGCAGTTGATGCTGTTGTGTTTGAAGTAGTGGAAGGTGTAGCAGTGGACGTTGTAGATGCTGTAGTTGGTGTTACAGTAGATGTAGTTCTGACTGATTTTGTTGGTGCTGTTGTCGATGTTGTAGTGGTCAAAGTTGGAATTGTAGTTGAGGCAGTTGTGCTTGATATAGTGTTCGGTGCATCTGTGGATGTTTTAATTGTCATAGTTGATGTTGCAGTTGAAGCATTAGTGACTGATATAGTGTTATATGTTATAGTGGACATTGTACTGGTCGTAGATGGTGTTACAGTTATGCCTAATGTAGTGGTTGGTGATGCTGTGGATGTCGTAGTGGTCATAGTTGATACTGCAGTTGAAGCAGTAATTGGTGCTGCTGTGGATGTCATGGTGTTCATAATTAACGGTGCTGTGGATGTTGCAGTTGATGCCGTTGTGCTCGAAGTAGTGTTAGGTGTAACAGTGGATGTTGTTGGTGCTGTAGTTGGTGTTACGGTGGATGTTGTTGTGACAGATTTTGTTGGTGCTGTTGTTGATGTTTTAATTGTCATATATGGTGTTGCAGTTGAAGTATTTGTGATTGATGTAGTGTTCCGTGATGTGGTGGACATTGTACTGGTCGAAGATGGTGTTACAGTTATGCCTGATGTAGTGGTTGGTGATGCTGTGGATGTTGTAGTGGTCGTAGTTATTCGTGCAGTTGAGGCATTTGTGATTGATGTAGTGGTACGTGCTTCTCTAGATGTTTTAATTGTCATAGATGGTGTTGCAGTTGAGGTATTTGTGATTGATATGGTGTTGGGTGCTGTGGTGGACATTGTACTGGTTGTAGTGGTTGTTGCTGCTGTTGATGTTATTGTCATAGTTGGTATTGCGGTTGATGTACTTGTGCTTGATGTTGTTTTAGGTGTAGCTGTAATTGTTGTTGTTGCCACAGTTGTTGTTGCAGTTGATGTAGTTGTGCTTGATATAGTGGTAGGTGCTGCTGTGGATGTGATAGTGGTGGTAGATGGTGTTGGAGTTCTGCCTGATGTAGATTGATGTGCTACTCTCAATGTTGTAGTTGAGGCATTTGTGCTTGATGTAGTGGTAGTTGCTGCAGTCGATGTTATAGTTCCCATAGTTGGTGTTGCAGTTGATGTAGTTGTACTTGATGTAGGGGGACGTGCTGCTGTGTATGTTGTAGTGGTCATAGATGGTGTTGTAGTTGGTGTCATTGTGCTCCATGTACTGGTTGCTGCCACTGTGGATGTGCTAGTGGCCGTTGTTGGTGTTGTCGTTGATGCCGTTTTGCTAGATGTAGTGGTTGGTGTCGAAGTGGGTGTTGTAATGGTTGTAGTTGGTGTTGTAGCTGAAGCACTTATGCTCGATATAGTGGTAGGTGCTACTGTGGACATTGCAGTGGTCATAGTTGGTATTGTAGTTGATGCAGTTGTGCTTGCTGCAGTGGTCGATGTTGCTGTGGATGTTGTAGCGGTCGTAATTGGTGTTGTAGTTAAAGCCGTTGTGCTCAATAAAGTGCTTAGTGTTGCTGTGGATGTTGTAGTGGTCGTAGTTAGTGTTGTAGTTGATACAGGTGTGCTTACTAACATGGTCCGTGTCGCTGTGAATGTTTTAGTTGTCGTCTTTGGTGTTGTAGTTGATACTGTTGTGCTCAGTGTAGTGGCAGGTGCCACTGTGTATGTTTTAGTGGTCGTAGTTGGTGTTGTAGTTGATGCAGTTGTGCTGAATGTAGCAGTAAGTGCTGCTGTGGATGTTTTAGTGGTTATATTTGGTATCGCTGTTGAAGCAGTTGTGCTCAATATAGTGTTTTTTGCCACGGTGGATATTGTACTGGTCGTATATGTAGTTGGTGTTGTAGTTGATGCAGTTGTGCGTGCTGTAGTGGTAGGTGCCGTTGTGTATGTTGTAGTGGTCATGGGTGGTGTTGTACTTGATGCAGTTGTGTTTGTTGTAGTGTGCATTGCCGCTGTGAATGTTGTAGTGGTCGTAGTTGGTGTTGTACTTGATGCAGTTGTGCTCCAGGTTGTGTTTGGTGTCGCTGTGGATGTTGTAGTAGTTGCATCTGGTGTTGTAGTTGATGCAGTTCTGCTTGCTGTAGCGGTTGGTGCCACTGTGGATGTTGTAATGGTCATAGTTAATGCTTTAGTTGATGCCGTTGTGCTCGATGTAGTGGTAGGTGCTGTTGTTGATGTTGTCCTGGTCATAGTTGGTGTTGTAGTTGATGCAGTTGTGCCGGAAGTAGTGGTTGGTGCCGCAGCGGATGTTGTAGTGGTCGTACTTGGTGTTGTAGTTGATGCTGTTGTGGTCGATGTAGTGGTCGGTGCCGCTATAGATGTTGTAGTGGTTGTTGTTGGTGTTGTAGCTGATGTCGTTAGACTAGATGTAGTGCTCACTGCTGCCATCGATATTGGATTGGTTGTAGTTGATGTTATAGTTGATGCCATTGTGCTAGATGAGGTGCTTGGTGCTGCTGTGGATGTTGTAGTGGTCATAGTTGGTGTTGTAGTTGATGCAGTTGTACTGGACGTAGTAGTTGGTGCTGCTGTGGATATTGTAATGGTCAAAGTTGGTGTTGTAGTTGATGCCGTTGTGCTCGTTGTAGTGGTAGTTGCTCTTGTGGATGTTGTTGTGGTTGTACTTGGTGTTGTAGATGAAGTAGTTATGCCAGACTTAGTGGTTGGTGCCACAGCGTACATTGTAGTGGTCATGCTTAGTGGTGTATTTGAAGCAGTTGTGGTCGATGTAGTGGTCGGTGCCACTGTTGATGTTGTGGTTGTTGTTGTAGATGAAGTAGTTATGCCAGACTTAGTGGTTGGTGCCACAGTGTACATTGTAGTGGTCATGCTTAGTGGTGTATTTGAAGCAGTTGTGGGCAATATAGTGAGCGGTGCCTCTGTGGAAGTTGTCATGATCTTAGTTGATGCTGTTGTGCTAGATGTAGTGATTGGTGCCACAGTGGATGTTGTAGTGGTTGTACTTTGTGGTGTAGTTGAAGGTGTTGTGCTCGTTGTAGTGGTTGGTGTCACTGTGGATGTTGTAGTGGTCATTGTTAATTTTGTGGTTGTTGCTATTGTGTTAGATGTAGTACTTGGCACAGCTGTGGATATTGTAGTGGATGTTTTTGGTGTTGTAGTTGAAGCAGTTATGCTCGATATAGTGGTAGGTCCCGCTGTGAATGTTGTAGTGGTTGTAGTTGGTGTTGTAGTTGATGCCGTTGTGCTCAATGTAGTGGTCGATGCCACTGTGGATGTTGTGGTGGCCATAGTTGGTGTTGTAGTTGATGCAATTGTGCTTCCTGTAGTGGTCGGTGCTGCTGTGGATGTTGTATTGGTCATTGTAGTTGCTGTAGTTGCTCTTGTGCTGGATGTAGTGATTGGTGCTATTGTGGATGTTGTAGTAGTTGTAGTTGGTGTCGTAGCTGATGTTGTTGTGCTCAATGTAATGGTAGGTGCTGCTGTTGATGTTGTTGTCGTCTTAGTTTGTGTTGTAGTTGATGCCATTGTGCTAGATGTGATTTGTGATGCAGTGGATGTTGTGGTGGTCGTAGTTGGGGCAGTTGTGCTCAATGTAGTGGCTGTTGTTGGTGTTGTAGTTGATGCAGTTGTGCTGGATGTAGTAATTGGTACAGCTGTGGATATTGTAGTGCTCGTTCTTGGTGTTGCCATTGTGCTAGATGTAGTGATTGGTGCCGTTGTGTATGTGGTGGTAGTTATAGTTGGTGTTAGAGTTGATGCAGCTGTGCTCATTGTAGTGGTAGGTGCTACTGTTGAGATTGTCATGGTCTTAGATGGTGCTGTTGTTGAAGCAGTTGTGCTAGATTTAGTGGTTGGTGCCGCAGTGGATGTTGCAGTGGTCGTAATTAGTGTTGTATTTGATGTAGTTGTGCTTGCTCTAGTAGTCGGCGCCCCTGTGGATGTTGTATTGGACATTGTAGGTGTTGTAGTTGCTGCTGTGCTGGATGTACTGATTTCTGCCGTTGTGTATGTTGCAGTGGTCATTGTTGGTGTTGTAGTTGATGCAGTTGTGCTGGATGTAGTAGTTGGTGCAGCAGTGGATGATGAAGTGGTCGTAGTTGGTGTTGTAGTTGATGCAGTTGTGCTGGATGTAGTTGTTGGTACAGCTGTGGATATAGTAGTGGTCATTGTTGGTGCTGTAGTCGATGCAGTTGTGCTCGATGTAGTAGTTGGTGCAGCAGTGGATGATGAAGTGGTCGTAGTTGGTGTTGTAGTTGATGCAGTTGTGCTGGATGTAGTTGTTGGTACAGCTGTGGATATAGTAGTGGTAGTTGTTGGTGCTGTAGTTGATGCAGTTGTGCTCGATGTAGTGATTGGTGCCATTGTCGATGATGTAATGGCCGTTATTGGTGTTGTTGTTGTTCCCTTTGTGCTGGATGTAGTTGTTGGTACAGCTGTGGATATAGTAGTGGTCGTTGTTGGTGCTGTAGTTGATGCAGTTGTGCTGGATGTAGTTGTTGGTACAGCTGTGGATATAGTAGTGGTCGTTGTTGGTGCTGTAGTTGATGCAGTTGTCCTGGACGTCATACATGGTGCCGTAGTGGATGTTATAGAGGTTGTAGTTGGTGTAGTAGTTGAAGCAGTTGTGCTCATTGAACTGCTTGGTGTCGCTGTGGATGTTGTAGTGGTCGTTATTGGTGTTGTTGTTGTTCCCTTAGTGCTAGATGTAGTAGTTGGTAAAGCTGTGGATATAATAGTGGTCGTTGTTGGTGTTTTAGGTGATGCAGTTGTGCTGGATGTAGTGATTGGTGCTGGTGTGGATGTTATAGTGCTGGTAGTTGGTGTTGTAGTTGATGCATTTGTGCTGGATGTAGTTGTTGGTACAGCTGTGGATATAGTAGTGGTCTTTGTTGGTGTTGTAGTTGATGCAGTTGTGCTGGATGTAGAAGTTGGTGCTGCAGTGGATGTTATAGTGGTTGTAGTTGGTGTTGTAGTTGATGCAGTTGTGCTCAATGTAGAGGTAGGTGCTGCTGTTGAGATTGTCGTGGTCGTAGTTGGTGTTGTTGTTGTTCCCTTTGTGCTAGATATAGCAGTTGGTGCAGCTGTGGATATAGTATTAGTCGTTGGTGCTGTAGTTGATGCAGTTGTCCTGGACATCTTAAATGGTGCCGCAGTGGATGTTATAGTGGTCGTAGTTGGTGTTGTAGTTGATGCAGTTGTGCTGGATGTAGTAGTTGGTGCCGCAGTGGATGTTATAGAGGTTGTAGTTGGTGTAGTAGTTGAAGCAGTTGTCCTCAATGTATTGAACAGTGCTGTTGTGAATGTTATTGTGGTCGTAGTTGTTGTTGTAGTTGATGCAGATGGGCTGGATGTAGTAGTTGGTGTCGCAGTGGATGTTATAGTGGTCGTAGTTGGTGTAGTAGTTGAAGCAGTTGTGCCCCGTGTAGTGGTAGGTGCCGCTGTGAATGTTGTAGTGGTTGTAGGTGGCATTATAGTTGATGCCGTTGTGCTTGATGTAGTTTTAAGAACCGTGGTGGATGTTGCCGTTGATGCTATTGTGCTAGATGAAGTGATTGGTGCCATTGTGTATGTGGTAGTAGTCATAGTTGGTGTTGTATTTGATGCAGTTGTGCTCAGTGTAGTGGTAGGTGCTGCTGTCGAGATTGTTGTGGTCTTAGTTGGTGTTGTTGTTGAAGCAGTTGTGCTAGATTTAGTGGTTGGTGCCATTGTGTATGTTGCAGTGGTCATTGTAGTTGTTGTAGTTGATGCAGTTGTGTTTAATGTAGTGCTTAGTGCAGTTTTGTATGTTGTAAACTTACCTGAACTAGCAGGAGTTGTCCTTTTGGGGCTTATGTTGTTTGTTGTCAATGTAGTTGTGCTTGTAGTTGTAGGAACACTTGTGGTTGTCATAGTTATCCCAGATGCAGTTGCATTGATTGTGGATGTGCTGGTTGTAGTTCCACGCATAACTGTGGAAGTCATCATTGTTGCTTTCGTAGTTGTCGTTTTCCAGGCCATTGCAGAGGATGGAACTGTGTTCGTAATGGAAGGCATATTTTAGGGTAGGAGTATTCAAGTAAAATTTAAAGAGGTCCAGTTAGAGAAAAATTCTTGAAGCAAAGGTCCGGAAGATCATAATGTCTAA
>JABFDZ020027104.1:0-12321 GCA_019775955.2 Pollimyrus isidori
CCTCCTGAGGCTGCTACCCCCGCGACCCGAACCCCGGACAAGCGGAAGTTGATGGATGGATGGATGGATGGATGGATTTCCCTTTTTCCCTTATGGGGACCAGGAAACTCAAATGTTTTTTATTTTCTTTTTTTAAAACAGGTGTGGTTCTTCATCATGAAGGCATCCATTTTTTAATCAAACATGCACACACCTGGTATTGTCACGTCCCGCTCCGAACAATCCTCGTGTGTGCCACGCCTACCTCATTACCCAGGGGTTTTACCTGATTGTTCTCACCTGTTGACTGTTTCTGCCAGCGTGTCATGTGTATTTAGTCCTTGTCTGTGTCAGTCTACCCCAAATCCGACATTGATGTTAATACTGGTGTTTGCTGTCTGGTGTGCCTTCCATCCTGTCTTCGTCAATAAATCCCCGGCTCCTCTCCCTTGCTTATCCACTCGCCTGACCGCGAAGTGTGACAGAATGTCTGATCTCAAAGGAAACATGGAGCAGCAGGCTGAGCACCAGCGGCTCGGCCTGCTGCAAGACTTTATGTACTGGCGGTCCCAACCGGAGGTAATCGAGGATCCAACGTCTCTGGAGATGGCAAACCGGGGCGTGGACTTCCTCGGAAGGGAACACCCGCCAGGCCAGCAGTACCCGCTCCACCGGCGCATTCCTAGGAGCTAGGAGGATGCGGCGGGACCAGTCCCACCTTCTGCTGCCAGAGTCTCTTCCTGGGCGCCTGCTTGCTGGGCCCCGCCTGGAAGACGGGTGATGAAAGAGGCAACTCCCCGCTTTCCTGGGGAGAAACCGTCGCTGCCCAACTGTTGCACCCTGCCGAGGACAGGCCGCCTCTCCTGGAGATGTACCACTTCTGCCCAGAGCGAATCACCGCTACGTGGGTCAGCCCTGTGAGGGACGTGATCCCGCGGGTCCACAAACCTCTTAAAGGGACAACGTCCTGTTTGCCCTCAACCTACCAGTCATAGTGGCGCCCCAGGTGACCATCACATAGCGGCGCCTGCAGCTTCGCCCGAGGTGCCAGCTCCGGACCTGCCTCCACCCGCTGCTGCAGCCCTGCTTGAGGCGCCCGCTCTGGACCCGGCTCCACCCACTGCTGCAGCCCTGCTTGAGATGCCTGCTCTGGACCCGGCTCCACCCGCTGCTGCAGCCCTGCTTGACTCATCTCTCCTGGGGCACACCCGGAGTGCGCGCCTTTGGGGGGGGTTATGGCCTGTTCCTGCTCCGCCTGCTACTCCGCCCGTGGCCGTGCCTGTTCCGGTTCCGCCCGCAGCCCTGACTGTTCCTGCTCCGCCCGCTGCCCTGCCTGTTCCTGCTCCGCTCGCGGCCCCGCCCGCAACCCTGCCTGTTCCTGCTCCGCCCACAGCTCCGCCCAAGGCCCTGCCTGTTCCGGCTCCACCTGCCCCACAAGAACCTGTGACTCCTGTCCCCGAGGAGGTCCTGGACAGTGCCATCCTCGCTCCTCCTCTAATGGAAGACTTGGAGGAGGAGCTCGATTGGGAACCCCCGGGGATCTAGTTACTGGGTCCACCTGACCCAGGTGGACACTCAGCTCAACCGCCAGTGCCCCAGAGAGGTGGAGCCCAATGGGGTCCCCGCCTCTCCATGTCCAGGAAGGGGAGAGGGCACAAGCGGAGGGTCAGGGTCCTGCTGTTGCCTGTTTCTGCCAGCGTGTAATGTGTATTTAGTCCTTGTCTGAGTCAGTCTACCCCAGATCCGGCATTGATGTCAGTACTGGTGTTTGCTGTCTGGTGTGCCTTCCATCCCGTCTTTGTCAATAAATACCCGTTTAACCCGACTTCCCGGCTCCTCTCCCCTGCTTATCCGCTTGCCCGACCGCGAAGCGTGACAGGTATCTTGATGCATGATATTACAAAAACGTATAAAGTTATTTTTAGGAGGAAAATGAAACATCTTGTTTTATATAATGACATAATCCTAATTGTAGGACATTTTGTACATCAAATCTTCCACAAAAATGGCCCCTTCATCTAAAACCAAATTTCATATAACATATGACATGATTTAGTTCTCTTGTAGAATCAACTTATTGTTTTATCTGTAATTTGTAATAATTCACTGCCAGGTTGTGACCCTGCATAATGTAAAATATAATGCGACCCAGCAGTAATGGCACCCACCATATTTGTTTGTTCCATTATGAAATACTTCAGAATTCACCTTGCAGAGCTGAGATATCTAAATGTCACCAGAGCTATGAGAGGTTGTTTGTTTGAGATAATTCCCCACATGATATTGCAAAAGAACATATACCATTGTGAATTAAGCCAGGCACAGGGCTGATAAAGGCAGAGTATAGGCGCGGTGAGGTTTAATTCCTAAGACAGAGTCCCTTGATGTTTTTCAGCTGGGACTGTCTTACTAACTTTCCTTTGGCCCCAGCCCAATTTATCATAAGGACAGTTCAGCGACAATAGCTGCAATTGATGTTACAAATACTCTGCATCTTAAGGGAGGGCATTGGAATAGGTACTTGTGTTGAAAATAGTTGTTTAAACAACGCACTGATCTGTACTGTCATAGAGCTTCCATGAACATACCTTGTGTGCATTTCAGAAAAATGGAAGCACAATGATAGGGTGTGGGAGTTTTGATGTGGTATTGATAGCGGAGAAGAGGTGTTCTTTTTGAATCATCTGGCCAATGTACCATGTGAACTAACTAAATATTAGCTGAAGGGGATATCAGCAAATAGGATTTGCTGATGAGAGTATCGCCCATTTCATGTTAGGAGAGGGCTGGGCTACCTGATCATATTACAAGCTCCTCGTTCGTGTGTGACAGACAACGGAAAATGGAGCGAACAGAGATATGCATTCTGCTCTTGATGCTGTTTTTCCTCTGCGAAGGTAATAGACATAAAATTCTTTAATTTCAATAAGTGTAGTAATATGAGGACCATCCTGAAAGTTAATTAAACTGATAAGTTAATAGCAGAACGATTTGTACTAAAGTGCAATGTGGTTCTTTGGGACCAGTTCTCAGCATCTCGCTATCAATATTCAATCTTGCAAAGGTTATATATTTCTGGTATAATTTCTGGACATTAAAATGAAGACTGATCATCACAACTGTTTACAATGAAGTGGCATTCTTTACTGATAAAGTATTCTCCACTCTCCCACAGGTCTGTGTAATGTGAGAATAAAGCCTTCAAAGAATCCCGTTTGTGTGGGAGAAAATGTGACCTTCAGTATTTTCCCCCCGAATGTTATTAAAGCTGGGATCTGGATGTATAATGGCATAGCCATCATTATGTGGTTTCCTGGCAGTGAACAATATAGTTTGAATACATCTGATAACAAAATCACATTCAACAGCACTACTGGGACTCTGTCTCATGAGTCTGTGACTCTAAATGATTCAGGGCTTTATGTGTTGCAAGGATTTGTACCATCAGTTATGGCTAGCATAAATTTGTCTGTCCTGGGTAAGTTTCAGTATTACAAACATGTAATACAAATGATTTAATATTATTTAAAATCCTTCACATGCTAACATTAAATGCACTGTGTTTGTATGAGGTACTTGCATAGTGAGATTGTATGCCCCTTTGAAAGTGATGCAGCTATTACTATTGCTGAAACCACATAAAGCCTCTAACTTGTTTGTATTCAATTGATTCTCAAGTTAACTGAAAATCAAATTAAAAACTGAATTAATTTCTGATTGATTACCTTAAATATTGCATGGACTAATAAGACTTTTTTTAAGTTTAGAAATTTAAAAATGTATATTATGTCTTCTATTACATATATAGGTAACTAACTGTAAAAAAAAAAAAAAGCGTTCTTCATTTCATCAGAAAAATTAATGATTTTGCCATTTATAATTCCTTCTAGTGCCGGTGTCCAACGTGACAGTGAGTGCTAATGCTACTGACCTAATTGAATTCCGTGATTCAGTCAGCATCATTTGCTCTGCTGCTGGCTCCTCAATGACTTTCCATTGGTTAAACGGGAGCTCTGACATCAAAGTGAGTGATCATGTTCAGCTGAGTGGCGACAACCGCACACTCACCATATCTAGCTTGTCAAGGTATGACAAAGGTCCGATGTACTGCATGGTTTCCAATTCCATCAGTAATGAGACCAGCACGGCAATCCTCTTTGATATCAGATGTAAGTAAAATGATTAGATAAGACATTTTATGTTATCCACATGTTAATGGATACATTTTAAAAGTGATTGCTGAGGAGTGTTCATGGCATTTCTTTCTCCATTTCAAGAAGTAAATATAAGTCCAGAACACTATTTCAGTTTCATTTACTTTCGTTTGAATAATGACTGCATCCTATAGTGTGTCAGTAGTGTTGTGGGTGTTTACTCCCCAGATGGTCCAAGTGACCTCCATTTAACCATAAAGCCAGGTGAGACTGCCTACAGGACTGGCTCTGATCTCACCTTGTCCTGCTGCTCCCAATCAAACCCACCTGCATCCTATCAGTGGGACTTTAATGGAGAAATTTTGAACCAGAATACCTCCAGTCTCATTCTCCAAAATGTTCAACAGAATCACACTGGAAATTATACCTGCTGGGCTTACAATAACGTAACCCTCAGATCTACCAGTGTTGGCAGACAGATAGTCATAATGGGTAAGAAAATGTTAAATACTTCATTTGTTAAGTATGGGATAAATTACAAGATAACCTGTCATTTTTATGAGCTAATGCCACTGTTATATATAAGCATAATCATTAATGTGTTTTTTTTTTCAGAGCAAATATCATGGGTCAACTTAACCTACACTGGCCAGCAGCCTACAGTCAACCAGACATTCACACTAAATTGCACTGTGTCACAGACAGTTCATTCCATCCTCTGGTTGAAGGATGGCTGGCCCCTCTATCCAAATAAGAGAATTACATTCTCTAAGCAAAACAGCTCCATGACATTTAGTCCAATCCAGCTTTCTGATAATGGAATCTATACATGTGAGGCTATTAATGCTGTGAGCAACAAAACCAGTCCAGAGTTTCAGCTGCTAGTCAACTGTGAGTACTGAAAGATTACGGATTCTGACTCATACCTGACATGTGCTATATCGAGGTAACAGAGTGCTGATGCCCCACCAATGTCTTCTTACTTACAGTTGGACCAGAAGAGATCGTTATTTCTGGACCAGACATAGTGGAAGCAGGTTCTGGTGTGACCTTCAATTGCACAGCAGCCTCTCAGCCTCCCAGTCAGTACACTTGGTATTTCAATGGTACCAAGGTCGCTCAAAGCCCTGTGTATAAAATCAATGTTCTGACCTCAGCTGACAGTGGGCTGTACACCTGTGTCGCATTCAACTCTGTGACAGGGAGGAAGAGCTCTTCAGAGAAGGAGCTCACAGTCATCGGTGAGTCAGAGCCTGATCACAGCTTGATTTTAGCTTTACCTTGGCAAAATGAAAAAGACATAAGTGTATTGGCTCATAAGGTGTCTGCCTTTAAGGTTATACTACTGGACAGTTTTATTAATTGTGGATAGAAGAGCCACTGCATGGATGGAGCTCACAGCGATTTTTTCAGGACTGTTGTGTTCTAGTCTTGCATCATGCATAATTAGCAAAAGACTTGTGTAATCTTGGGCACATAAATTCATCTTATAGCCATTTATTTTGTATGTGTGTATCACAGACACACGAACACACACACACAGGCTCGTAATTATGTATTTGTGGGGACTCTCTATTATACATTTCTATGCGCAAAACTTTAGTCCAAACATGACAACCTTAACCTCTACCCAGTAGGGGTGGAACAGGTTATAAATTGCATGGTTCAGTTCGAATCAAGGTTGCTGGTCACGGTTTTAGGTTTGGTTCAGTTCACTTTTTTCTATTTTGTCAACAATCCACACATACCATACAACAGCAGCAGATAATCCACCATTTACAGTTTTTAAAATATCAGTTTTTGTGAAGGGCATGTCACGCATCCATCCATCCATTTTCCAAACCGCATATCCTTACTGGGTCGCGGGAGATCCGGAGCCTATCCCGGAAGCAACGGGCACGAGGCAGGGAACAACCCTGGATGGGGGGCCAGCCCATCGCAGGCATGTCACGCAGTCCTGTAAAAACTGAAAGAATGTGGCAGTTTGGCATTAGGCATGTCATTGTAATAGTCTTAGATTAATGCTGGGGAGTGAATTTTATACAGTACATGGAGGGACGTTGGTAATTTCAAAATGCTTTTGATTTATTTCACAAAAAAGTTTAAAACTGTTTGCCTTAACTTCTTGTGGAGAAGAAATAGTTCTTCACTGTCAAATCTTGACTAAAAGAATATGTTTTCTTATTTTAACTGTTGGATAGCTGTGGTTCTTGCAAAAATTGTTCCACAAAATAAAAGGGAAAAATGGCTCTTAAAGCACTGACCCCCTAAACTGGTGCAAACAAAAGAACTGACTTTGCTTTCTTTATGACCAAAATATAAGCATAGACCATCAAGATAAAGTGAAGTATAAGATCAGCAGACCAAAACAAATATGCAGCTGGCACATCCTCTAACTCTGGGTCTCATTTGTCGCTTGCCATTCCCACAACTGACCTGAATGTTGCACTCTGCCCTCTCACGAGGAAACCACCAAAAGGTTCTTTTGCGCATGCGCTGAACCAAACTATAGGCCCGTTGTGCTGCTCTTAGTAAAAATGTGAAGTTCCAAGTGTCTTAAGCACAGATATTTATTTACAGCACACTAAGCACTGACGTAAATGGTGGATAACTAAATATTCAGAACAAATACAAAGAAAATATATCAATTACATATTCACTAATGATAACATACATACAAAGATAAAACTCAAAGTACAACACATCACTTTTGCCTTCTTGTGAGCTAAGAGGGAAGGCTGATTTTTAAAATCCGTGCTTAGTTGCTTCCTTTAGCCCCTGAAAAATGGTCCCCACAATGTAAAAAAAAACATGTTTTTATCACATTCTGGGGTGCATTTGGTCCCAACAATGTAATATAAACATAATTCACAAACATATTATACGGACAAAAGTATTGGGACACTTGCCTGTTCCACCTACAGGAACTTCTATGACATCCCATTCTAAATCCATAGGCATCGATATGGAGTTGCTCCCCCCTTTGGAGCTATAACAGCTGCCAATCTTCTGGGAAGACTTTCCACAAGATTCTAGCATCTGTGTAGGCTAGTCAAGCTCTTCCACACCAAATTCACACAATCATGTCTTTATGGACTTCACTTTGTGCAGTGGGGCACAGTCATACTAGAACAGAGATGGGCCTCTTCCAGACCGTTCCCACAATGTTGGAAGCATAGAATTATCCAAAATGTCTTGGTATGCTCATGCATTAAGAGTTCCCTTGATTGTAACAAAGGGGCCTAGCCCAACGCCTGAAAAACGACCCAATACCATTATCTCTCCACCACCAAACTTTACATTTGGCTCAATGCAGTCAGACAAGGTGTCACGGTTAATCCCTTTGGGCCAAACAGGAGACAGAAGTCTCTTGTGTACAATTTCAAAGTCAATCTTATATTGCATCTACGTAGGTTACGTCAAACATGTACAATGGTACCTCGGTTCTCTAACTCACTAGAACTCAAATTTCTTGAAAGTTGAACAAACCAGTTTGACCTAGTACTCGATCTTAATATCACAATTCAAACCGTGAGCGCTGACCTAATATAAATTGTACGCGCCAGGTAATGAGTCATACTACGATACAATTCTTACTTGAATGCCTTCTTCACAGACTGGACGATTAACCAAATAAAGTGTGTGTGTGTGTGTGTGGTCCTTTTCTGATATTTTCAGTATTTCTACTTCTTTCATCTTAAGCTCATCTAATCATATACAAAGATGAATTGCTGTCAGAATTTTTAAGTCATAGTTACTAACTTTGTGTCTCATACAAAAATACAAGCACCACTGATACTCTGCTGAGCCATAAGCTACAGAAAATTTGCTTCAGAATTTCTTACAACTAAAACAGCAGTTAATGATTTTTTTTGCATAATCCCAAATGTTGCATTTACAGATCTTATAACCAGAGTAAATATTAATGCAAGTGGAAGACAACCCATTCAAAATCACACATTCCTTCTCGTTTGTGAAGTCATCGGGACACCCAGATTCATTTGGTGGCTGAAGGAAGGACAGCCCTTATTTCCTAACAACCAAATAATTTTCTCCAAGGACAACAGCTCCATGACATTTAGTCCAATCCAGCTTTCTGATAATGGAATCTATACATGTGAGGCTATTAATGCTGTGAGCAACAAAACCAGTCCAGAGTTTCAGCTGCTAGTCAACTGTGAGTACTGAAAGATTACGGATTCTGACTCATACCTGACATGTGCTATATCGAGGTAACAGAGTGCTGATGCCCCACCAATGTCTTCTTACTTACAGTTGGACCAGAAGAGATCGTTATTTCTGGACCAGACATAGTGGAAGCAGGTTCTGGTGTGACCTTCAATTGCACAGCAGCCTCTCAGCCTCCCAGTCAGTACACTTGGTATTTCAATGGTACCAAGGTCGCTCAAAGCCCTGTGTATAAAATCAATGTTCTGACCTCAGCTGACAGTGGGCTGTACACCTGTGTCGCATTCAACTCTGTGACAGGGAGGAAGAGCTCTTCAGAGAAGGAGCTCACAGTCATCGGTGAGTCAGAGCCTGATCACCGCGTGATTTTAGCTTTACTTTGGCAAAATGAAGATGATACCAATGAACTGTCTTATAAGCTGTCTACCTTTAAGATTACACTACCAGAATCTTTAATTCATAAGATTTGTAGGATCACTTGTCTTTTCATGAGAACATTTAGAACATAAAATATAATTATTGTGACCAAAATTACCTCAAAGTACTCACTCTCTTCACACGTATATCCTCTTATCACTTCATAGCTGTGATATCTTCAGTGTTGGTGAGGCCATACCCAACAATACCTATTCAGTTTTCGAACCTAACCTTAACCTGTGATGTCACTGGCCCTGCTGTTGTTATTAACTGGGTGAAAGAAGGGCAGCCTCTTTACCTTAATAATACCGTAAAACTCTTGGCGGACAACAGCTCCATATTCTTCAGTCCAGTGCAGAAATTTGATGATGGATCTTTCCAGTGTGTTGCTACGAGCCTTCTCAACAACAAAACAAGCCCAGCTTACCGTCTAGTAGTCAACTGTAAGTATGTTATGGGTCCTCTTTTGGAACCTACACACTATATTTGACAAATGTAACTTATTATTAAGGACTACAATACCAAAATACTAGCATTATTTATCAACATACTTATGTATCCCTCCTATATGTTAGGACCAAGGTTACAAAATGATTTATTTTTCAAGTCTATGGTTTTCCACCTGTGTGTTGGGGCAGGAACAGGAACACTTGGTGTGTTTTGTCCTTCCATTTGCAAATCACGTGACTCAGTTTCTGTGGCATCTACACAGTTCTTGGTATTTTATTAAGGACTGTAGCCATAGTATTAGCCCAATAACTGCATAATAGTATTAGACCAAGAACTGTATAATAAGGTCACAGTAGCTAAAAGAAGGTGCCTGCATTAACTTATAGCTAGTTATGGAGTCCACACGTGGTTCACACACTCCAACCAAATCTGCTGATCTGGGATGGAGTCTCATACTGTTGTTTCCCAAGTTGAAATATCTCAGGTGGGTGTGGAGGAACTCTAAAGTCTCAGGCTGAGGGCTGGGAGAGTTTTTTCTGGTGGACAAGATGGGTGGAGATACAAAGAGGAAAACGTTTACCCAGCCTTCAGAGACAAAGTGGGTACGGTACATGTAAGGGTAATTCATTAATGCTAATTCCAGAATAAAAGGCTGCAGGGTTCAGGACTACTTTCTTTCAGATCAAATAACATGTCTTTAAATACAGATGGTGAGGTTTATGAAAGAGCATCCTGTAGTTATAGCACAGTTCTTTGGACTCATTTGGCCTTACAAAAACATTCAGGTAAACAGCATGGGTTGACTGGCAGTTTCTCATTTATAAACAAGTTAAAAAAAAGTATTTTTTTTTCCTCACAGGGTATGTAGATGGCGAATAACACCCTGACAGTTACGGTGATCCATAAATTTGAAACGTTTTTACATTATTGTAATTGTTTGTTTCATAGATGGGCCAAAGACCCCAGTGATTACAGGACCCACTGAAATAAAAGCTGGCGTCACTGTAAAACTCAGTTGCTTTGCCGACTCCCAGCCTCCCAGCCAATATTACTGGATCTTCAAGGGAGAAGGTGTCACTATTGCTGGTGCTAAGCTAACTATACACAATCCTTCAGTTCTGAATGAAGGCCAGTATACTTGTGTGGCCAGGAACTCACTCCTCAACATTAATTCATCAACTACTGTCAGCCTGAAGTTCATCTGTGAGTGAAATAAACCACTTATTTGAGAGTTAAACATAATTTAAGACTGACTGCTACATAATAAAGATTACATGCAGTATTTCCAAAGAAGATTATTACACTTCATACTGTATAATGCTTTCTCAGGCATGCAGGTCTATAGTGGTGCAAAAGCATTTTTAATACCTAGTCAAATACAAATGAGTAGGATCTATGGTATCTCTTAGTAAATGATCTTCCCTTCCCTGTCTGTCCCTGCCCATGTCAGATCCCTCTGCTGGGCCTCCTCAGATGTCTGAAGGAGGCCTAACTTTTCTGATACTCATTGGCTTCCCATTCCTCATCGGATGGACATCCTACTAAGGTGTTTAATGTATGAGCACACTGGTCTTTTATTACCACTTGTACATGATTTAGTCATGTCCCTCCAACAGAATCTCACATAAATGACTAACAAAATGACTTTATTCTCATAGCATGGCTAATAATATCTGAAATAGATGGTAAAAACATTTTTAAAGAATAAATTATATAAATAAATACAGCTTCCTTTAAAACAACTTGAGAGACTCTAATTTTTCTCTCTCTTTGCAGGGCACCAAGATGAGATGAGACGAGACACTTAACATTTCAAGCTGAATAACCCACAACATATATTTTGTGCTTTTGTTGGAATTTTTTGGTGTTTTTTGGATAATTGTAATTTATTTCAAATGTAAAAGCCCATCCCAAGTCTTTCCCTATCCTTTGTTATTTATTGGGTCTTGCTTCCGAGTCATTGTTAAATTAAGTAAAAATATTAGTAAATGGGGAAAAAAAAAAATATTTTTTATATAATATTAGATGTGCATATTGGGTGTATTTAAATATTGAACTTTATTAAACTAAAGCTATTTTTCTAAAAATAAGAACTAATGTATTTTTATGATTTAGCAATATTGATCATTTCACAATAATATATCCAGCTTAGCTATAGAGCATTCAAAGGTTAACATAATTTTACAAAGCTTTCAATTAAGAAAATGGATGCATGCCTACTTTGAGATATTATGATTCTGAATTTTATATCTTAAGAGTACAATGGTTATCAACTATTCCTATTATCAATAAATAAATGTGTTACGTTTCTGTTTCATTTTTTCCATATTATTACTATTCTTTGTTTCATGGGACTTCAGTCCTGCTTCTAGGAGCCTGATACAACTGTCCAAGCAGTGCACTTCACATCTGCACTTAATGTTTCCCATTCTTTTTGAAGGTCACTTGATATCATCCTCCAATTCATGAGAAACTATTGGATAAGTTAATGGTAATCTCTGACATTAGAGGATCACTTCTACCCTTTACCTGGCTGGTCTCCTGGTTCACCTTATTCTTGGGTGCTACTGTCTCAGATATTTTGAACCTGGAAGCATCCTGCTGGTCAGTATAACCTTCTGCCAGCAGAACCACAATTAAACCAGGATTGCTGATTTTAAAAAATGCAGAGTGTACTCAAAATTTTTCCCAGAGCTGGATGTTAGAGTTACGAAACAAAACATTACTTGGAGCTGAGTGGCCTTACCTTTGGGATTGCAGTGTTATGCCAAGTATAAGCAGCAGGTGGCAGCAATGAGACAGAAATACTAAAGAATCCTTCTGGAATACATATGTAGTGTTGCATGTAGGAATTTTGGAATGAAGTAAACCACCTGTGCCTTTTGGAGACGGCCATTTAAGATAACTTGTGTTTCCTGAGTCTTGGGGCTTCTGTTTGTGGGTATGGATGGGCTCCTGAATACTTCCTGTCTAGGACAGATTATTTGGAGAATATACTTTTGGGTTTGTTTTGGAGAATATTGCCATCTCTCAGTTTTGTAAGTGACACATATAGGGGGTGCTTCTCAATATCCCTCCTCGTCTCCTCGGTCCTCTGTCCTCCATCCTATGACCCGGAAACCGATCGAGCTCA
>JABFDZ020027105.1:0-12304 GCA_019775955.2 Pollimyrus isidori
AAAAAACACTCATAATAAACAATGCGTATGATAAACGAAGGAAAAAAACACTCATAATAAACAATGCGTATGATAAATGAAGGAAAAAAACACTCATAATAAACAATGCGTTTGTAAATGTTTGTCAAATAAATAAGGGGAAATATCCCCTTTTCTCTTCGTTCTGTTTCTATACAAAATAAGACACAGCCTGGTGGATACACTCCTTATCATGATTGTTTGGAAGAAACCCTTTAAGAAACGCTATTTTAACTAGTTTTCTTTTTATTTCATGTAGCTAGCTATTACTAAATTAAAATAAATTAAACTAATTAATCTAGGCATCTAATTACGCCCTCACATTACAGTATAGTGAAGTTGATTCAAAGTTTTAATATGACATGCATAGCCTGCTTACATGCAGTAGAAAACTAATGACAGGTTCTCTAAATATAGACTTAATACACAGACTTCAAGCAAGCGCTAGCTTTTGCTAAAATAATAAAACACCACTGTAAATCAGCATGTGCACTAAAACATATATACGTACAAAGACGCTGTCTAAAAGACGATCTATATCAGCACGAGCAGGGCTCGTGGCTAATTTAAATGAGACATGGAGCAGACAGTGCGCAGCGCTTTCATACTGCTATTTTTTATGTACTGCAAGTGTGTGACCACCTCTCATTAGGAAGGTAATACCGTGTAATATGTTATAAATACCTGTTTAACTCCTGCTGTTATGAATACCGCGGGTGTCATTGTCAGTAAGCAGCACGCACAGGGTACTGATGCTAAGTCGGGATGCCTTCAGGGGCAAAATTACAGTTTTCCGCTCAAATTTTTGCCCGGGTTGGCAAAGGTTCTGTTGGAGGTGGAAATTGCCACCGCTTTGAGTCCACACCTTAGAGTTTCTTACCACTCACTCTAAATGTTGCATATTTGCATTTTTATATAAACATTTAGCATTTATTTTATAGGGACCGCTGCTAAGGTATGTTTGACTGATGAATTTTAGACGAATATTAAAGTCGTACGCTTCGCTTGCAAAGATCGTTACGCATGCTGTGTTCTACATCCGCACTTTGATGTTCAGATTTATCGCGGGATGTACTTGGTATAATGAGAATTTTGTGCACATGAACACGGTACGAGAGAACGCAGCAGACGTAGATAATAACGACAGGAACCGGACGGGAAGAGGAACTCTATCGAAGACAAAAAATATCAGGAACTGTATCATAAAGAAGCAGGTGCATGCAATGAAAGTGTAGATATAATAAGCAATGAATGTAAACGATCAGCGGATTAAACTACAGGGCTTTTGTATCTTATAATGGGCAGAGACAGCACAGAAAAAAATGTGCTTTTTCGAGTACTGATGTTTCAGTGCCGTACGCTGGGAGGGAACAGGGTAAAGGGGGGCGGGTACTATTACAATGCTTCGGGATGTTTCTGGAGCAGGGCGTGGTGAAAATATCCTGAGGTGAAGACAGACGTAACACCTTCAGCAGTCTACACCGAAGGAACTGACGAATGAGCTTTAAACGCTCATAAATCTCTATTTGATAAAGGACTGATACGCCCAAACGAAATACAAGGCAGCGATCCGATACCCTCTACAATCAACGCAGAGCCGCTCAGACTTTACACTGACCTGACTCACATCCACCATCACGTTCCAGTAAAGGTTGTACTAATCTCTCTATAGCGCATTTTTTTGTGCGTATCGTCACATTCAACCACCTATAAATTAAAATGCCTGCCATATCCATTTTAAAATATTTGGTACTATATATTGTCTCTTTTTGCCCTGTCTTGTGCGATTGTTTACTGTGTTGTCTTTATTCGCAATTTACTCCGAGATTTTGATTTTCTTCATAATGCAACATAAACCCATGATTATTCTTTGAACCAGAGCAACAGCTCTGAGGTCATAAGTATTAAATGAATTAAATGGGGTGCTGTGTGGCTCGGGTCATTGTGCCTTCATTGGGAAGGTTGCCAGTTCAAATCCCAGGGCTGGCAGAGTGCTTCCACTACTGTATTGAAGTATTGCAATGGCATGAACCTGATAAGTCTTTTATTTCACATAATAGTTTTTGCAGATATGGCAGTTTGCAGCTGAAGTTTAGCAGCTGAAGATGTCAGGTCACATGCACTGCTTGGTGAACTTGAGTATGTTTTATTTCTGGGTACATCAGATTCCATAACTCGGACCCAGAAAACTTTTAAATGCCGTGGGACATGCCCGTTAGACTCAACAGTAGTGCATTCACATGCATGACTGTTCACAACAGCTGGAAAACATGCACAAACGATGGCAACTCACACAAGGGAACTTGGAAATACTGATTTTATTGTTTGTAAGAAACAGACTTCGGGGGGGGGGGGGGGGAAAGAATTAGTCCCGCAAGGAGAGAACGGCTAGGAGGAAAACATGGTCCACAGTGTACAGAAACCAGAGGAGAAAAGGCCACAGGAGAATTAGGAGATAGCACCATCGCAAGTGTCTGTGCTCCAACCGGGAGCCCAGTTCATCATTTTGAACTGTTGGCAATGTTTCTCTCTCCTCAAAGCACCGCAGTCTTTTTTTTGGGGGTGGTGGGGGGGGGGGGGAACGACACACAAATGTGGACTCCAAAGATCCATACACCCTTCCCCAAGACACTGGCAGAAAAGAGAACCAGCTAAAAGAAGCTGAAATATACAAGACACATTACACGCCTGGAGACGAGAGAACAGCATACAGGAAACGCTCTCCTACCAGGACAGAGGAGGTATAAACAGACAGGAAGTGACCAGGCCAGGAAGATTGGGGGGGGGGGGCGGTAATAAATACAATAAAACGTTACCAATTAGGATTGGGGGGGGGGACCCCATGTAGCATAGACCTCACAAAATTCATGAAACACACCCAACGAAAAGTATTATATAGTTAGAACACTTAAGGCGGGGTTAGGGACTCTTCCCAGCATGCTTTGCTCGACAGGGATGAAGCATTCCAAGAATATTTATCATTCTGCTAAAGAAAAAAAACACCACTATCAAGCATAGACTTCAAAGAATTAAAACTGGGCTGTTGTATTTATAAACGAACAGCAGTATCTGCGCCTGGCATTTTCAAAAATTAATCTTCATAACTGTCTCGGGGCGACCGTGCAGATGACAGGACTTGCATGGGTCTGAAGCATTAGTGAAAACTGAAAGAGGACTGGTTTGTGTCATGCCTGGTTCTCTTAACATCTTAATTTCAGAGCAGCGCAGATTTGCTCAGTCACAAAACTATTTTAAAACATACTGCCAAAGAACAAACCAGTCCAGCCACATTTTATATGTTATGGGATCTCACAAGGATTGGGCTCAATTAAAAAAGGTAATGAATTAACTAAATAATCTGATCCCTGGAATGAAAATTACCCCCCTAAGAGGAACTTGCTGCTGGATACAGATCTGCCATCTTAAAACTGCCCAAAGCCAACAGAAAACAAGCTCCAATGACTGAGCTGAACAGGGAACGAAGCTTAAAGGTGCCTAATACACCAGGAACATCTTAAAAGCAGCTAGAATGGACTCCACTTGTGTGCACCAGAGGGCATCGCGCCGAGATTGGGACTGCTCAAAACCCCAGAGCAAGGGGCTACGGTCACAAGTGTAAGACGTCAGAAAAAGGCATTCGGTGTACACAAATTCAGACAACCAAAGAAAATGAATCTGACCAGAGTTTCAGGCAAAGGTATTAAATCCTGTCTATTTAGAATGAACGTTACACAAAGTAGCCATACATGCCTTTCAAATGCAATTAGCGTGCCTTTTTTCCTGGGAAAAGAGGACTGTTTACGCCTAGGCACTACACAGCCCAGATGAAGATGAGAAATGTGGTAAACCGAGGAAGAGGCCTATTCTGAACAGCGTGTCTCCACAGTATGTCTATAAACAGTCAAATACTAAATTCCAATAGTAAAAATGATCAGAAGCAGTTCATTACAATCTTTAAAAAAAACACACAACATTGGGGGCATTTATAAATCCACAATAACCAGGTTTTTCTTCCAATACACAAAAAAAAAAAAAAAAAGTGAAAAGGTGACATTAAAAAAAATTAAACAAAAAAAAAAGTGTACAGGTGCCAATAATCTCACTCTGCTTCGGAGAGGAGACCAGGAGGAAGGTGAATACCTCTGATAGGTCGCCACGGCGACTCGGCAGAAACAACGCACTGCACCTGACCCTCCTCCCAACCAATCAGAGTACAGCATGACAGGTCCCCAGAAGGGGTACTTTTTTTGCAGCCAGATACATCTGAAATAATTAAAGTTCATTCAGAACCAAATACTTAACATGATCTGGTGGGGGGTGTGGGTGTGTTTTGGTGGGGCGGGGCGGAGACGATGACAAGGTGAAAGGTCATTAGAACTCCTCTTGGTCCTCTGACTCTGCATCCGGTATGACAAACCCCTCCTGGGGGAACAGGTATTTACATGACATATTGTTGCATTTATGTTTGTTTCTGTGCCACTAGTATCACTGAATGTTTAGGCAGATTACAAATGCACAGTATTTTCTATTACATTTTTTTTTTATGAAAATTTATAAAATTCCTCACCTTTACCCTGAATCAAATTCCCTGAGAGACTAAATGGTTGAT
The DNA here is from genome assembly GCA_019775955.2 of Pollimyrus isidori. Taxonomy (NCBI): domain Eukaryota; kingdom Metazoa; phylum Chordata; class Actinopteri; order Osteoglossiformes; family Mormyridae; genus Pollimyrus; species Pollimyrus isidori. The sequence continues at coordinate 4,628 of JABFDZ020027105.1, forward strand.
GGTTTGAAACTCCCAATTTTAATACATGACAGAAGATAAATGGGAATGTGTCATCCTACATCTCATTTTGCAAATATACTGATGTACCATAAACGTTCAATACATCACCCAGCCCAGTGGGACAATAGAGTTCTCTCTTATCTATGCAACAAAACCTAAAAACAGCATTGAAAATGGTTTCCACAGTGATGTTTAGGAACAGCATCTGCTGTGTCTGGATGAAGCATGTAGAGCAGAGCATTTATCTGCGGTAATACTTACATCTGTGGCATAAAGAATGTCCACGATCCTCTGCAGGGTTGGGTCACACTCTCCCTCCTTCTCCTGGCATATCAATTCAATATTCCTTAGCTTGCCAAAGTAAAAATCTCTTTCCTTCTCCATGTCCTGAATGGTGGACTTGAGAATATTTACCTGGAGGACAGAATATCTTGTTAAAGGGACATGCCGCTTCGAGACCTTCCAATATTGTAGTGGCGTTAAAGGGGAGGCCAAGGCGGTCCACACCTCCTGGATGAGCTCGGCCCTTTCATCATCGCCACCTCCCATCCCTGGCTTCCGTGCTGAACTGGGGGCCATCTTGGGAGTGGTCTTGGGAACAGCCGCCGATCGCTGGGGAGCTGGACAGCAGCCAGAGGGGTGGGGGAAAGGGACACAGGGCAAGTGAGACAACGTGGGCCAGGACTGCAGAACAAAACGAGGGGGAGGGGCATGTAGCCGCAGCCCAGACAGCACATGGGGTCACGCCTTCCACCACATTCGTCATTCATGCTGTGCTGCCGGCATCCTAGGTGACAGGCTTTTCCTACAGAGTGCAATGTTTACCAGAGCTATCTGGGTTAACTAGCGTAGTGCTCCTCAACTTGGTCCTCTGGCACCCCCAGACAGCTGACATTTTCGCTCCCTGCCAAAGTCCACGTTTTGGCTCTGGGAGTGCGAGAAACACTAGCAGTCTCGGCCCTGAACAGCAGGGGGCGCTACCACTCACCTCAAAACAGCACCATTTCTAGGCAGTTCTAAGCACTAGTGTGCTGTCCCCTATAGACACAGCTTCTCTGGGAACCACCACTGCCCAACGTGTCTCTTAAAAAAAAAAACCATATCACCCCTATTAGTGGGACATGCCAACTCCCTCCACTCTAACAAGTGTCAGCCCAAAAACACCATGGGTAAAAACAGGAAAGCCACAGTGACCCCAGTGCAGGGAAACTCCAGTGAGGAGCTGTGGATTGACTGTACCAATCACTGCAGCGGGCTTGGGAACCTTTGTAGGAGAGAGTCGGATCCCTGCAATACATTAAAAGGCAGCAGTAAGTCCATTACTCAGCTTTTGGAAATGGCTCAGAACGCCAGCTGGGAACCGGCTGTCATTCGCTCAAAGTTTAGTTTACTCAGCGAATCGGGTTACAAAAAAGCAGACAAGTGACAACAACGGCTCCTCCACTAGCCTGATCCGTCTTTATGCTCCATAAATGTTCTTGTGTTAACCTTCTGGTCCTGGAATAATTTTCATAGGATCTTGCTTTGTCTGAAGTTGTTGTCTAACTCCTGCCCCTATACTGCTGACACATACCCGGGCACTGACTGGAAGCACAGCTTAGGCCAACTCATGCCTAGTGGGCTCATCAAAAGTCGTTCGTTTGTAATGTGCTATTTGTCCGACTTGTACATTGCTGTGGACAAAGGCATCTGCTAAGAACAGGCAAAGGGGAACTGGGGACGCTGAAGCACATTTTATAGCAGGATTAGCAGCAATAACAGTGACCTTTGTCCACCAAATAACTCGGAAAACAAACAGACTGGTTTGAAACCAGACATTTAACACAGGTTCACTTTAAAAACCGGCAGCAAACCAAAGTCCTGTTCAAACATTGACCGCATCCAGCTTGGCTCCTTCCTGATGCTGCATGCCCGAACAGGCTCGTGCCCGTGAGGAAAGCCGCACAGCGGTGCCCAAGTCGGGGAGGGCACTAACCGGTGTTGAGCACCTTCTTCGGCTTGTTCAAGGCAGGCACTGCAGAGTTGGGCATGGGCACCGTCTCCTGACCCTGGCGAGCTTCTACTGGGTCATAGTCCTTCCCGTCATAGTTGGCATCGAAAAACTTCTTGAACCACTGGACGAACTCAAAGTTATCCTGGAATTTCCCCTTCACCAATTTGTCAACAGGGATAATCTGGTGAGAGCGAGAGAAGTGTGGAGAGTTATTACGTTCCCCCATTTGTCATGTGACCTACCTCTAAATAATAAGAAAAAAATTAAAGATAAAGTATTCAGGAGGCAGATCCAGACCAGCAAGTCAAACAAATAAAACAACATGGCAACAGGCTGTAAAGCAAAGTGAGCCTCAGACATGGAAGGACCATCGGAAAGACGACCCGATGGGCAGCAAACGTGAATGTCAGGCTGCTCCACGAGTCGTGGCTGAAGTAAAACACCCTTAAAACTGAAGACATCCCTAAGCATGAGGAACAGACCACTCCCGCCGATAATGAGACAATATTCCACACAGATAACAGCCACTTCATAAAAAGTTTGGGACCAAAGGTCCAACAGCATTAACCAGGTAACTTCAGAACTGAGACAGGAAACCCCCCCAAGAGAACAAGGGCTTATATGAAGCCGAATTCACAAGAAAGCCACAGCCTGCGCGCGCAGGAGGATATAAAATCGATGATTACTGACCTTATCTACACCCATCTTCTTGAACCCAGCTTGCAATATTTTAAAGTTGTGGATAAACTCGTGTTCCAGCTTTGCCTGAAATTTGACTTTTTTCAAAGGCACACAGCCGGGAAACAGCATATCCATAAACTGGCAGTAGGCCGCACCTAAACAAAAAGCATACAGACATACATGACTGTTAGCAGGTTCTCTGGTGGGAAACGGGACATGTTGATGAATAGTCTATTTAGCAGGCTTTGCTACTCAAAGCAATACACAAGTGGCAGCTTTTTTTCGAGCAACTGGAGGTTGAGGCCTTTGCTCTGGGGCCCAACAGTAAAACAACTCTGCCAATTCTTGGATTTGAACCAGTGATCATCTGATCACAGCCACAGTGTCCTAATTTTCCAAGCCAAAGACTAGCAGTTAAAAATTGTGTCTAGTACACCACAGGTCATATTTACATCTATTCACATGGCTCAAGTTACATGCATGGACCTGCTTTGAGACTCCCCACCTGAACACAGCAGCTCGATCTTGGTGAGGTTCAGCTGTAAGGACTCATTGATCCATGCCAGCATGTCATGGCGACTCAAGTTGTCACTGGTGACCGAGGTGGAATAAACATTCACAGCCATCCTGCATCAGTTGCAACAAAGAATGAGGGAGGCTGGTTACGCCGGCAGCGTTCTACGGGACTTCAGGCCTTGGATACAGCACAGAGAATCCAGCACACCTGTAGAGGCAAACAGAAATTGAGGTGGGACCCAGTAATAGTCGCTAAAACATTGGATAGATTCACACGGGCAAATACAAGCGTTTAATAACGAGTCAAACAATAGTTAATGCATATTACGAATGCATATCACAATAAATTCCTTAGCCAAAAAGCTAAAGATTGTTCAAAGAGTACAGGGGCGGTTTTAGTCATTGACCAGAATTAACCGGAGAGACAGAAACACCGTCGCAATGACAGCTGCGTCACCCACCCCGGAAGTGACGCATCCCCCGGCCCTGTGAGACCCGTGTGTCGCGCTCTGGTGCAAAACCGGGCATCCCCCCTTCCCCCTCCATATCGGCCGCTGACAGGTCCTTTTGCCAAGCCACCCGGAGATCCCGGACACGCGACAGAACCCCGGATACAGCGCGCCTCGGGAGCGCGCTGACCAGCTAACAAAAAGGCACCGTGAGCTGGGCAGGCGGGAAATAACACATCCTCCCCACTAAAAGACGCATTATGCGGTGGCCCCAGCAGGCTGCCCGTCACACCCCAGGCCCGGCCGAGGGACCGCGGGCCAATAGGAAACACCGGCGCAGCCGGAAAGGCCTGCAGTGATAGTGGAGTTTTTCAATGACAAAAAAACTAACGGAAGGAAGGGTAGAGGACATAAAACATAAATAAAGTGGGTAAATGATAAAAAATACTGTTTACAAAGTAATCGAGGCGGAGACAAGAAAGACCCAAGCAGTCCGGTTCTCGCCTCGGCCGCTTATCACCGGCTTCCCCAACGAGGTGAAGAAGGCTCTCTGAAACAGGGAGTGGTGTCTGTGGCTATCTGACCGGGGTCCATTTCACGGCCACCACGGCTTTAAAGCCGCAGACATCGTACCGATCCCACACAGCAAAGGGCCGCTAGCCAAGGTCTCCGCGACGCTGCCGTCGCTGTGGACTGGGCGGCTTTAGCACTTCCATATTGGCCGTCTGCCCCCCACCCCCCTCCAGCTAGCCGCAGCGGTTAGCTCCGGCAACCAGCTTTCGCACCCAGTGATCCCGTGCGTTCGCCATTCAATCACTCTATCTTTCCCTTCCGCTTATGTTCCCACCCCCAACAGAAAAATAAAAAACGGTAAAAAAACAAAAAAAAGCCGCCCGCCTTACCCGTTAACTGAGCCGAGTAGCTGCGGACGTTGACTATACGTGAGGCGCGGTTTAAAACGTCCTTCTGTAGAGAGGCTGAACTGTCTGCCGCCGGTGAGCTCCCTTACTGCGTGCTGCGTCGCTCCGGGCGTTCGCATACGTCAGTGCGTAACGGCACGGCGCCGCGTGCGGTGGCTCTTCCTAACTACCACTGACGTCAGCACGTAACGGCGCCGTGGGGCGAGGCGTTAGTTTAACCACTCGGTGGCCGGACAATAGCGTCTATCGTTTATAATAGTGACAGCCACACCTCTGATAATAGCGGATGGTAATAAAAAACACGCTTTATTAAATACAACGAAGCAGTACTATGGCAACATTATTTCGTTCTTTCTTTCTTTCTTTCTTTCTTTCTATCGCTTTGCACCTCTGTAATGAACACACAACTATGGCGACAGTGTACTGTTTTTTTGAACTTGCACGACCAAAATAACGCAGTAATTTTTTCATTTTAAGTCAAATAAACTACTGTAGTTAATTTTCTTAAATCCTCATTTCTTTTGTACATTGTAGTGCAACATATAATATCTTGGAGTTACGCAGTCACCTGTATTTCTGAGATTGCATTAACTGCAGGTTCTGCTGGTTTAGTGCAATCAAAAAACACACAGTTCAGGTGCCTTGGTGTCCATACTGTGTGTGTGTCCTGCAGTGGAATTCCAACCTGTCCTACATTTCTTACCATATGCTTCAATCTGTGACCCCGACAAGCAGTTATGGAAATTAGAGGAATATGATATGTTTGCATTTTAATTGCTTTGGTGGCATTTTTATCTGCAGTGACTGTTTTTGGACACAATATTTGTGTTAGTTCCTGATACTCCTGGTTATAAGATCTTGCCCCTAACCACTATCCTATCTGCTAGAAAATTCACACACAAGAATTACAGATAAGAAATAAAGAATGTATAGTGTACATATGTATACAGGAATACTTTATTTATTATCTGTAATTTTCCCCTGAGAAGTGTGGTCATTAACACGCATAGTCATACCAATATGTAATTACTTGAAGACAATCTGTTCTAGTGCACATGCCCACACACACACACACACCAGAAATGTGTTTTTACGAATGTCTGCCAAATCAGCACTAGTGCCAGGGAACAGATCCGTAACACTGTGGATTGCGCAAACCACATTTTCCATGGGTTTCGGCAAGGAAGGATTTTGTTATTATGATCATCGCAGATGGTGTAGGTTATACGCCAAAGGAGCTGTATTTAAACAGCCCGGATACAAAGGTGTGTAAGAGGGCAAGAACTTCAATTAAACAACCTTCCAATACAATATCTTTTAAAATAAGCATCTTATCTTATTGTAAATAGCATTACGTGTGGGGAAAAAATGCAAAGCTGGGAAAATACCCCTAGCCCCAGCACTGAAGCTGCACAGCTTTGTGTGATCTGCTCTGTTCTCCCTACACAAGTGGCTGCATCTCCAGTCACCCAAACATTACCCAGGCAACATGACTGGACTTAAGCATCACAGAAATGAGTGCGTAAACAAGCAGAAGGTGGTGTCCTATTGCAGTCATGACGATATCCGTTGCCCAAAGAGATGATATTGTACATTAGGAGGCTTCCACAGCCCTAACTATACCTCCCATCACATTCCATTACCACCCAAAGCTGAGCGGCTAATACTGTCAAGTCCTTTACATTCCTGGGAACAACACTCTCCCAAGGTCTTAGTCGGGAGAAGAGAATATTGCTATGGTATTTTATTTTATGGGCAGAACACTGCGTAATGCATTGTTAGCAACTAGCATTGCTAATAGTAGCTAACGGTGAATCCGGCTAGTTGTAATGTAATGCCATTAACTCGGGTGTGACATCACTACCAGCTCCAACTTCTGAGGTAAATGGAGCTCAGAAATACTACCGATCCTGTACACACTGTGGCCCAGATGTTAAGCACCCAATCAGCAACTTGTAAAAAACCAGGTGAGGTTATTCTATAACGAGGCAGGAAGCAAAAATACATTACAAAATTACAAAATTAGTTTAACTTCAACTTGGTTCTGAACTAGTGTGTGCTTGGTGGCGGGGGTGTCCACTGTGTTGAGAGCCTGTTTTTGTTAATTTTTCCTGCCCGCTTCTTGTTCTGCTTTTCTGTTTGAACACGTGTCACGTTTGTTTTTCTGGTTATGAAGCAAAGCAATGTTTGTGTCATTCCCTAACACCTGCAGTATGACCTGTTTTCTTTCAGTAGACTCTCTGGTCCCTGCTGAATCTCCCTTTCATATTTTTGAAGATTTCCCTGCCTCTGAGCAAAACACTTGGTCCAGGTATGTGGCTGTGCAAACATATTTCTAAGGTTTAAAGTTCTCTTTGGAGAAACACTTTTTGCAAGATAAATGATAAAATGAATCAACTGCTAAATTAATTGTACTGTGTGAAAGTTTGGGCTACCCTGGCCAAAAATACATGCTCTGTTGATTTTTGTAAGCAAAACAAAATTAACACGTTCTGCACTGAAACACATGCTATAATCCTGCTAATTTTAATGCATAGTCACTTTTTATTCCCAGAAAACTGAAAACACTAAATTTGGCATGTGTAACGGTTTAGGCGCCCGGTCGTTCAGCCCTCAGTAACACCTCCTTTGGCAGAAATCAAATCACAGCCTCCAATCACTTCTTGAAACCAGCTAATAGTCTTTCTTTCTTCCTTGAAAACACTTCAAGTTCAAACCTATTCTTAGGTTGTCTTGTATTTGCAGCGTGTTCGAGATCTGAACACAAATTTTCAGTAACAATCATGTGCGGGAACTGTGAAGGCCAATAACATTCACGTGCGGGAACTGTGAAGGCCAATAACGTTTGCGTGCGGGAACTGTGAAGGCCAGTAACATTCACGTGTGTGAACTGTGAAGGCCAATAATATTTGTGTGCGGGAACTGTGAAGGCCAGTAACATTCACGTGCGTGAACTGTGAAGGCCAATAACATTTGTGTGCGGGAACTGTGAAGGCCAATAACATTTGCGTGCGGGAACTGTGAAGGCCAGTAACATTCACGTGCGTGAACTGTGAAGGCCAATAACATTTGCATGCGGGAACTGTAGGAACTGTGAAGGCCAATAACATTTGTGTGC
>JABFDZ020027106.1:0-12243 GCA_019775955.2 Pollimyrus isidori
AACAGGTTTAACTGTGCAGGGACATATTACCACAGAACTACAGGAACAGTACAAGAATCAGATGACCAGTCTTATTGACAGGTCAAGCTGAATATGTTTTTTACGTTGCCCTTATACTGTAGGTTTCACTGATAGTACTGTTTTTTCAGAGCATAACGTTATACCTTCTAATGCATTAACATTAGTACCGCCGCTCCCTATATACAGAGTACGCAGTCTGCGTAGGGCACCAACTCCCAGAGGGGCACCATCCCAGCTGCTCAAAAAATAGTTTTTATATATAATAATAATAAATAATAATCATATTAATAATATACATATACAAATAAACAAAAATATAAACGTATATATAGCATTTTACGGTGAACGCAGAGTAGGCTAAGCACACGCGATGACGCTCGCGCACTCACCTATGTTACGGCTGCCTATTTGGACAAAAATGATAGTAGTTGAACAATATGTCTGGTCCTGGAAAGAGGCATCAACAGTCCGGCACCGAGAAACGAAAGAAAAAGAAGCCCAAGATGAGCCCGTGCATCACTTTCTGGTACGTTCATAATCCTGTGAAACTTTATTTTATTCTGACGAAGTTAATGTGTTTTAATGTCGGTAATAATTTCACAACTAACGCATCTTTCTTAATATGAATACAAGCAGATCTAAATGAATAAAACTTTGGAAAGCTCCAGCAGATGACTGTGTTGATTTTATTTCAGTTTATTATTGTTTATTTATTATAAATGCTTTATTTAAAGTATACTTTTACTTTGCATTTTTTTGCTGTAGAGCTACAATTGTAATTGATAAATGATACAATTTATGTAGGCTATGTATTTATTTTTATTTGAATAAAGTTCTATTTTGGCCCCTATAGTTGGCGTTTTTTTATATTTGGGGGAGGGGGCACAAAAGCAAATGTCTGCTTAGGGCACCAATTTGGACAGCAGCGGCCCTGATTAACATTAGCCTAATAACAAACCACATAGGCTATGTGGCGAAATAATTTCAGAAAAGCACACTTTATTCATGATAAAATGAGAATGAAAACATAGGGAGTTCATCTCCTTGGAAAATGACCATGATCGATTATACCTCACCAAATAAACCTGGTTTAAATAGAGAACTTAATTTTAAATTTATCTTGCTAGTTAACGTAACTAACGTTTACTTTACCGGCCTCAGAAGAACAATGGTAAGTAATTCAACTTATAAAAACGTCAGCTTGAATTAGTAGATGAAACACTTAAACGAATAAATTAAGGTTGTAAAATAACACATTTTCAATAGCCTACTTACACTAACCAATGCACGACGAACACAATGAGCAGGTCACTCAATTAGAATGAATGACGCAACCGACAGGCTAACCTGTCTTTAGTGCTGAGGTGGTTAAAATTGATACGGCCCACATTAGCTGTGTCTAAAATCGTTTTACATAAATTTTTCCTATAAGATGAGCAATCTATCTTTTTTTTTACAACAAAATAAAAATTGTAGTACCCACCATACTGCTATTTTTGTCTCTTTGGTGTGTGTGTGTGTGTGTGTGTGTGTGTGTGTGTGTGGGGGGGGGGGGGGGGTGGGTGTTAATCTAAACAGTACCCCCCCCAAATTCGAACCATGGCTCTATCACCCTTCTGTTTAAACTGAGGGCAGGGCACATGCAGGAGGGCATTACCATTAGATCTCAAAGATCTAAGGGCTGGCTGAGGATGAACAAGATGTGCTATGTATGGTGGGGCCTGCCCATTAAGAGCTTTAAAAACCATCAATAACCAGCTGTAACCATGATAAAAGTGACTGTGGAAGACCAAGATAAAGAGCATTGCGGTAGACAAGCCATGAAGTAATAGAAGCATGTATGGCCTTCTCGAAATCATTGGTTAAAAGTTCTAATTGATAAAAGCTTGACTTGACCACACAACTTATTTGTTAGTCCATTTTAAATTACACCCAAGTTCCACACTGAAGACTTAACATAAGCTTCTAAGGAACCAAGATCCAATATGGGCATTTACTACTCGTGTTGGGTTTAAAAATAAAAACCTGTTTAGTTTTCATTGAGATTTAAGAAAATAAGAGCCATCCATTCTTTAAGGCAGTCAAATAATGATTTTAAGAAACTAGTGTCAGTCTGTTTTAAAGACAAGTAGATTTGTGCATCGTCAGCATAAAAATGACATGAGATGCCATATTTTCTTAAAATGGCTCCCAGCAGAAGGATATATAAAGAAAACAACATAGGGCCAAGTACGGAGCCCTGTGGGACTTCACAGTGAACAGATGCACGAGAGGATGTACAGTTACCAATTCTGACAGAAAAGCTTCTGTCAGAAAGGTAGATCCTAAACCACTCTAGTGTAGTCCCCGTAATGCCCACACAATGCTCCACCTGGGAAATTAAAATGCTGTGGTCAACCGTATCAAATGCTGCTGTAAGGTCAAGCAGTACAAGGATAGCATAGTCACCAACATCAATAGCTATTAAAAGATCATTATAGACCTTCAACAATGCAGTCTCTGTACAATGGAAAGCTTTAAAACCTAACTGTAATGGTTCATGGATCTTATGCATATCCAAGTAAGACTGAAGTTGAAGCAGGACCGGTTTTTCCAGAAGCCTAGAAATTAACAAAAGTGTAGAATATGTTGTGTATAGTTAAATGCACAAACTGTACTAAAATGTTTACATTTTATAAATGCACAAAAGTATTTACATGATTCTGTTACCTCATGCAGCAGAGAAGACGTGGTGGTTCTGACTTCTTTCCCTTTGCATGTTCACAATTGTATTCAGGTGTGTATCTCACTTACAGTATATGATCACAGGATGCAATATATTTTAAAAAAAAATCAATTTATTATTGTTTTTATTGTATAATATTGTACTCAACACACTGGAGAACTTAAGTATGCTTAGTATGGAGAACTGAAGGACTGACTGCTGTATATTTCCTTAACTATTTTAATGTCATGTTGAATGTTTATACTGATTGAGATGAATATTTATGCTCTGAAGGTGGCATGATGCCTCTGACTATATCCTCTTTGCATGTTAACAACTGTGTACAGCCAGAATAAAGCAGTGGACTGAGAGAATGGACCAAATGCAGACTCTTGTGTCCTTAATCTTCATATATATTTACGCTGACTGGTCATCTCCACGTCATTCAGCTGGGACTGTGGAAATTCCACCAGTACAAAGGGTGTCCATCACAATACAGCTCGGTCAGTATTGAACAAATTCTTTCCTGTTTTATTATTATTTTTTGGCTACAGATGATGCACAAAGACCTCTATAGGATTCATCATGTAAAATTTCCTTTTAAGACTGTGTACACAGCCAGCTAATTTTTTAATTAAAGATATATTTTAAAAATATTTTTGGCCTCATCAATGTGCATATAGTCACACTCTGGAGCCCTGTTCGGTTGCTTAACCATTTAAATCCTATGGAAGCAGCAAGGGTGTACTTTTTCCACAAGTCTTATCCATTTTGGCTTAGTGTTTTTTTTTTTATAAATAATGAATGGTGGAATCTACATTTTTGTGCACTTGTGGTTAGATATATTGTAGAACCAGGTTGTCGTGATGGTAAGCTCCCGAAGCGCAGACAAATATGCAGGAAGCCAGGAATTGGGGAATATGGGGTTTAATGAAACGAAAGGTAAGCAATAACAGCGGGTAGACAATACAATGACCGGACTGGGGAAATAAACGGAAATGCGGACTAAATACAATGGACTAATGACAATGATCAGGAACAGCTGGTAATCATGGGGAATCCTCATGGGGTTAATGAGGGGGTGTAGCACACGAGAAGAGCAGACGATTGATGCATGACATGACCCCCCCTCCGGGCACTTAAGGGGAGTGGAGCGTCAGGGACCGGGGACATAATGTCACCTGGGGAGACAAAAGGAACAGCTTTAATGCAGCAAGCATGGGAAACAACATGGACACACAGAACTGGCACAACGAGACTAACTCGAACAACAGACGACATGGACAGGGAATGTGAGCACACACAGGGGCACCAAAAAAGGAAACATTGGACCTGGGGACACTAAAGAGGACAATGGAGGGACCACACCAGGGGGCACACCTACAGGAGGCACATAGGGATGAACAAGGGGCGTGGACACAAACTGACAAGAAGGACACACAGGAGGCACAAAAAGGAACCAAAAGGGGATAAAGGCACAGAGGGACGGGGAGAAAACATAGGGGCTACTGGGGCACTAGAGGGCACTGAGGGAAGAGGGGGAACCACTGTGGGCACAAAGGGACCAGAGGGGAGTAAAGATATGGAGGGATCAGGAGCAAACATGGAGGGCACAAATGAACTACAGGGGAATGACGGTGAAACAGGATGGGGAATGAACACAGCGGCTAAAGGATCTAGGGGCAATGGGTGGAAAGTGGGGTGCACTGGAGCAGCAGACCTCCGCGGGGCCAGAAGAGGAGCTGATGGGGACACCAAGAGTGGCAAGGACACAGGCAAAGGGGTTGGTGGAGGTGGCAAGGAGGGAGCTGTGGGGAGAGCCGTGGTCAAGGGACCCACAGGCCGTTGAGGAGACATTGGTGGCTGGGCCGTGGCTGGTTGATGTGGTGCAGGCAGGGGACCCGCAGGCTTCTGGGGAGGTGCCAGCAGGGGACCCGCAGGCTGGGTCATAGCCGGCTAACAGGACGCCGTGAATGAAGTCGGGGTCAGCCGCCAAGCTGGAGCCTGGGGGAGTGAGGGTAGCTCTGGGAGTCTATCCCAACGTCTGTGTCCCCTCCTTTTCTGGGAGACCGAGATGCGGAAAGCCGGCTGTGACCTGCAGCAATAAGGTGCCCGTGCTTAGGATAACCCCCTAGAGGGGTCCATAGGCATGGTCAGAGCATTCCTCAAGGGTTCCCACTCCAGCTCCTCCTCTGACTCCATTGTAGAGAAAGGAGCAGGGATCAGGTCCTCAGGGACGTCCTCGGGGACGGAGACTTAGGCCAAGGGAGCCGGGACCAGGGGGACTGAGGCTGAGGGAGCTGAGACTGGGGAGACTGAGGCCGAGGCAGCAGGGACAGGGGAATCTGAGGCCTCGTGGGGCAGCGCGTCGGCTGCCGGGATTGTACCCTCGGTTGTTGGGGCGAAATCTTTGTGGGGTGGTGTGTCAACCACTGGGACTGGAGCCGACGGGCGTGGCAGGGCCAGGCCGGGGCCAGTCAGATCCTGGGCCGGGACCTTGGGCGTGGGCAGAACCTGGGCCTCGGACCACAGTCAGAGACAGGGAGCCGGCAGCTCGGGTGGTACGGCTGCGGGTGGAGCCAGGAGCAGCTCCTTGGGAGCAGGTGCCAGAGCTGGAACCACCGGGAACACTGCAGGGACCGCTGGAGCCACGGGGGACACCGCAGGGGCCACTGGAGCCTCCAGGGGAACAGTCATCTCTGGCATGGGGACCCTGGGACCCCAGGGAACTGAGCGGGGAGCACAGGAGTCACAGGGAGCTGAGCGGGGAGCACAGAAGTCATGGGGACCTGAGCGTCGAGCTGCACAGGGGACTGGGCTGGAGGTACAGGGGCCTTGGGCAGTGCAGCAGCAGCAGGGGCCTCAGGTGGCGCAGCAGCAGGGGCCTCAGGTGGTGCAGTATCCACCCATTCCAGGCCAACAGGGGGCGCTGCAGCAACTGCCGACTCTGGGCCAGCAGGGGGCGCTGCAGGCATCACAGGCATTTCGGGGGGTGCTGCAGGCATCACAGCCACAGGCACCGGAGCCACAGGGGGCACTGCCTGGTTCGGGAACTTAGGGACCAAGGGACCGAGTCCTCAATAGTTCTGGCCCCTTTAAGGGCCAGATGCTTTCGCGGAAAGGGGTGAGCAGCGGAGAGAGATTCCTTAGGAAGATCTCCTGCACGTATTCCTGCCTCTGTTCTCTCCGATTTTTTTTCTTTCGCCTTCCTGCAGTGGGCGGCGACATTTGGGGTACCTGAGATAGCAGACCAAATGGTAAGCCACTGGAGATGGCTACCTTCCTCATGTAGTTATTTAATTATGTTATTTAGTTCATTAATTTATAGCTTTTATATTTCTTATTTTTATATTTATTTCTGTCCTTGCTACTTGCTCATCATGTTCTTTGACTCATACAACATACTCACACCGAGGCCATCTGACCCCCTGGCTCCAGGAGTCTGTGCGAAGACCATAGATAAAGGACCTGCTTCCCTCAGTGGGGGCAGAGACAGATACAAACATACTCTGAACCGGCCGTGTGAAACAACTTTCCGTAATATCTTCATACTGTCTTAATAAATTGCTTAAGCTTAAGGAATCTGCCTCATCATAAAACTAAAAGAACCTGAGGTTTCATTGTAGAAATCTATCATTTGGCGTCACGAACAGGATCAGTGAGAGGCAAGGCGGAGAGACTAATTCATTCTGGATGACTAAAGACAACAATTAAGCACGCAAATCAATGGAGGTAAGGTCTTTGGCTGAAGGTTGAAAATAGCCTCTCTCCTGCTCAAACACCCGATCAGAGAGTTGTCTTATGAAGAACAAGTGAACGTAACTAAATGTCAGATATCTGTATTTGTTGTGAGCTTAAAAAAGATAAGTAGACTATAAAGAAGTTTTTCCATTGCTGTAAACTGATAGAAATAGCATTTTCTTGCAAGTTGTTTTTCCGTTTCACTGTTTGGGAAAAAAATAGCTGTTTACTGTTCAGGACTCTTTTGAACTCGACTGCTGCTGACATCCGTGAGAATTATGCTATCAATACAGATTTAGGTGGCGTTTGGTCTTTGGATGACATGTGAAGAGCATGGGAAAACACAGCGCCTCAGAGATGGGAAAAAATGGTTGCAGTGGACACTTGTTGTGCTGGGTCAGATTCGTTGTTGGAAAGACGTGATTGCAAAATCTTATGCTGACGGAGAGCAGACAAGTTTACATGAGCAAGTTACTGTTTTAACTAATGTTGTCTGTGAAAATAACAAACAGCTGTCTGTGAGAGAGCGAGAGCTGGCAGAAGAGCAAGCTGCATGTGTGAGTGCCGATGCTACAGAAGGGCAGAAGAGGAGAGAGATGCTTTATTGAAGGAGTTAGCAAACTGCAGAGCCGAGATGGATAAAAATCATATTGCTTTGTTAACAGATTAGCTGCAAATGGCTTTGAATGCAGGAAACACTGAGCAACCCCTGGGGGATGGAGCAACCACATGGGTGACTCCACCTATTCCTCCTCCTCCTCCAGCACCAGCCCTGCCTGTGACTGCTCTTCCACCTGTCCCTCCTGCCCCCCCTCCTCCAGAAGTGCCTATGTCAGCAGAGCGGCTGCATCCGGCTGAAGATCAGAAAAAGGATTGGAAAAAACAGCGCCTCACACTGGCGGAAGAATTAAAGGCCACAATGGAAAAAAGAAGCAAAAATATGAGTGCTCCCCCAGTGGGGACTGTGAGTACTACATCAGTGGCTCATTCCAGTGCAGCACCACCAGAGGTGTCTCCAAGCACTACATCTCAAGTAATGGTTGATACATCTGCAAATGATCATCATAAGAAGTAGCCCGACCCGTTCACCTGGCTCCTCTGAGAACAAATAGAGTCAAGCCAAGAAAAGAAGAGGATGGAACATACAACTATTGGGATTTGTGTACTAGAGGAATGTCTTATGAGGAGAGGTTAGCTGAGTTGAATCTGTTTAGCCTTGAGCAAAGGAGACGAAGTGGGGGACATAATCCAGGTCTATAAGATTCTAATGGTTCTGGATGCTGTTCAGCCAAATGGCTATTTCAGTGTTAATCGGAGGACGACTTTATTTTACATTACATTCAAGAGCGAAGAGTGTGGCTGCTCCGAACTCACCCGTCCTAGTACCGTGAAAAAGAAAAAAAAAAGAGAAACAAAACAAATGGGGGGATACAGAAATAACAATTGTAACAATTACAGACATTAATCACGATGAGGAGAAAAAAAAAAGAGAACAAAAGGTATACATAAATAACACTAATAATGTAGGTGGGATGGAGAAAATTAAGTGTACGGGAATACAGAAAACAAAAAGTCATATGAAACATAACAATCATTACTTTAAGGACATCAAAGAACAAAAATTATAACAACAGCAATATCAATAATAATAATCAATAATGTTACAAATGGGTATTATATATATGTAGTATATACACACGTGTTCCAACATATATACATGTATATTTCAATTCCTGTATTTTTAACATACGCTAAACAGTAATAGTAATCATGATATTGATTGCTCAAACATTCTTGTTTATGCAAGTGCAAGTGAAGTGATTTGTCATTGGATGTGTTGTCAGGGGAAGAGATGAAGAGATAGCACCCCCCACCGCCTCGGGCACAAGGCGAAGGCAGGGGAAATCAGGCAACAAAGGCCACCCCGCTGCCCCCGCGGCACAAGGGCCCATGGCCACATGTCCACGAGACAACCACACGCCCAACCCGAGAGGGACCAAGGGGGCGCACAATCTCTGTACAGGGAGGCCCACAGAGGGGGGATGGGCGGCGGCCCCCACCCCACCACACCCAATGAGACCACAGCCAGCTGCCAATGACGGTACAACCCCAGGCACCTCGGAAAACGGGGAGCCAGTCCGGCCAGGCGGGGTGACCCCCACCCCCCGGCCACCCCAGGTCCCCACCCAAGGGAGGCAGAGGCTCCCCCTACCACCACTCCCAACCACTCTACAGCGCCCGAGGGCCCCATGCCAGAACCGGCAATGGCAGACAACGACCCGCCCCCACGAGGCAACGGGCCTGGGCAGACCACACCCCCCCCTGCATGCGGGCGACCACCCGCCCGGGAGCCGGAGCAGCGACCCCAGCAGATAAAGCCAACGCCCCCAAACCCACCCACCCCAGTACAGCAACACAGCCGGAACCCAGAAGCCCCACCCCCAGCGTGCCACCCACCCCGGGAAGAGGCAGAACCCCCCATTTCCCGCACCGCCGGGCCAGCAGCCACCCAGAGACACTGACCATGCAATCTCAGCCAAGAGGTCAAATAATGTATTATTTGAGTCCATCTTCAATCAGCTTCAATTGATTAATTGAGGCAGACATCCTCACCATGGAAACATAATCCAAGAGTATTCTTGACAATGGTTAGTACTGTGAGAAGCATGCAAGATTTTTTTGTGTCTATATTAGTGCTAGTGAGGTCCCCACACAGGCAGAGTGAGGGGGAGGGTGGGACGGGATGCCCTAGGTGTGTCGATAAGTCTTCACAAATCCTTTGCCAAAATTTGTTGACCGGTGTGCAGTACCAGAAAGCATGCAGGTAATTATCTAGTGCGTCCTTACAAGTTATGCATATGTCAATATTTATGATACCCATCTGGAACATCCTCTGCCTTCTGTAATGTGTAAAATTTTATACTGTAATAGCTGCAGGTTAGAGTTCTTATTCATTCGAAAGGTATTCAAGCAAGTTTTCCTCCAGAAGTTAGTGTCTGGGTTGATGAGTAAATCTCGTTCCCATTTGTGTATAGGGAGTCAGAGTGTTGTATCAGATTCTGCTAGATGCACGTAAATCCTAGACAGTAATTTTTTAGTTGGAGTTATTAAGAAGTTTGCTACTTTAGGTGAAAGCTCCAAATCTAATTGCTTACGGCACCATCTGTTGTGTATTACTGATTTAAGTTCAAGATATTCTAAGTATTTGTTTTTCTCAATGCCATAAATTTCTGATATTTTGTCAAATGATATCATGTGATTGTCTTGGATTATATGTTCGAGACCCTTGATTCCTTTATTATGCCAAGCATGGATGCGTTTCACTTTGCACGGAACCAGTAAAGTTTGGTTCATTTTAAGAAATTCCCACCAGGCTGTCAGCTATGTGCTGATGTGTCTTAAAACAGCAATGCCGTTTAAGTATATGACTGATAAATAGCAGGTCCTGGACTCGAATATCATTACAGAAAGTTTGCTCAATATATAGGCAGTTAAGGTCTAAGTTTATTGTTGCATAATTGATGTATGTTACTAAACACCGCTAACTAGTTATTACAGCTATTAAATGTAATTAAATATACCTTGGGCATCTTATTTAAAATAAAATTAACAAAATACAACTGTGAAAAGTGAAGGGGTCACTTTTTGAATTTTTAGTATTAATGTTACTGTGAGTGTGTTGTGTACTTTGTTTGGTAATGTGAATGGTAGCCCATTAGGTTCGCATGCACTACATTTCCCAACATCCCCTGCTCACAGAACAGCAAAAACTCCACATAGCAATTTACTGCTCATCTTATTTATTTATGGCAACATTTTTGGTGAACAGTGAGGTACCCACTGTTTCAGCTTCATCTACCTTCCATAACAAACTTAGAACCATACACAAACATGCAGACAACTTTCGCCAACTCACACACTGTTTGCTGCTTTCTTGGATCCCTATACTGGTTCCCTGCGGAAGCGTGCGCCGCGGTGGGAAGGTTCCCTTATACTCAATTGTGGACTGAGGGAAGGGGATGGTTTGGCACTGGGGGGTGAGTGATGTTATGTGTATTATTGTTTTGTTGTGTAATGTTCGGTGTATTGCTTGAAATGTCAGGGAGGGTATGTGGCCAATGGCCAGCTATTCTGTTCTGTTTGGGGATATAAATGTATATTGTAGGATGTAATCAGGTAATATTCAAATCTGTTTCCCCCTGTGGTTTTTAGATTGTCCCAGTTAACCAATTTGGGGAACTGGTATATAAGGAAAGGTGGTTGTTTTTTCGGGTGTTCCTCTCTTCTTAGTGGCTGTTACTGAATGAATGCCAGTATCAGTGGTGACAGCTTGATGTGAGGCTAGACAAGTATTGTAAATAAAGTTACTTTTTTTTGGACAAAGATCATTGGATTTGTGCATTGTGTTACCCATCCGCATGCCAAGGTGTTCACATCCCCTTAAGGAGGTGGGGGCCTGTCTTGCCCCCACCTTTTTCACAACAACTAAATTGTTTTATTCCTTAAATCTTATTGGTTTAAAAATTTATACTAATTTGTCATACAACCATTTAAGCTATGGCACTTAGTTCTGCTGATTAAACAATTGTAGTTAGACACTTTAAGAAATATTTGTTAAAATATTTAAGTACTTTGTTTCTTGTAAAACGTTGTGATGTATGTTAATTGGTTCAGCCCAGGACTTGTGCTTGTTTAAACTCGGCATTTGCTCTTCTGATTTTGGTCATGTTTGTACTTGTTTAAATTCCGCCTGCTCTAGCTTTTCTTTCTTTTAAAATAATGCTAAAGATCTTCTTATTTAAACATGCTGGCTATTAAGTATAATGGGTTTATGTGCTTTCTTCTTTTTAAAATGCATATGGCACCTGTGTCTACTGCGAATGGAACCCCCTCTGCCCGCATACCCTCTAACATTCATCCTGCTATATGTTTTATTATTCCTTAAAACATAATTAAAAATATCATGTAATGTATCTTTACTATATAAAAGTTTAACGGCAACCCAAACTATGTGCCCCCCCCCCCCCTTATCACATACTATAAGCATGTATGATGAATATAACCCCTCGACCAATCAGAATAAGGGATACACTACCCTCCCGCTTATGACATCATAGAAGTGGGGGACCATTAAGCTCCTCCCATTGTATCACATTATATTTTTTTTACAGTTGATGGTAGACATCTTAGGCATAAAACCAGACTGCTCCAGTCACTGAGAGGCAAGCAAGTGATCACAGATCCTGTTAAGGATGACCCTAGCAAGTACCTTACCCCTTATCCCCCTGTAGTTGCTGCAATCCAGACGATCACCCTTCCTTTTCCAGATAGGGAATAAGTCTCATTTTCCAGTCAGTTGGGAAGATGCCTTACCACCAGCCTGGAGAAGTAAACCTCGGATACCACAGATCCATGTGGTCTTCCCTACCTCCAGCTCATTCATTATCTGTGCAATCTCAGTGAGACTGTTTGGTTCACAGCTGATCAGAGGATCAACTTTGAGAATCGTGGACTCAGAGATGTCCACCATCCTAGCTGGAGGGTCAACTTTAAACGACTGCGCAAAGTAGCCACGAGGATTTAAAGCGGCATTACACTGCGTTCCAAATTATTATGCAAATCATATTTCTCAGATTTTCCAAATTGCCTATATGAATTGCAGTCATTGTAATTTTGTTATTAGAGTACAATTGAAAGCCGCTCCTGGAGCCGACACCTTATCGTGGTGGAGGGGTTTGCGTGTTCCAATGATCCCAGGAGCTAAGTTGCCCGGGGCT
>JABFDZ020027108.1:7630-29724 GCA_019775955.2 Pollimyrus isidori
TTCATGGGTTAAATGAATGGGTTTCTGCGATTGGCTGGCCAGGGTTGTTCCCTGCCTCGTGCCCGTTGCTTCCGGGACCCCCGTGACCCAGTAGGATAGGCGGTTTCGAAAATGGATGGATGGATGAATGGGTCTCAGCTCACATAGAGTCCAACCCAAACATATTCTGCCCTTCTAATGCTGCATTAAGATTTCCTGTTCTGGGGTCACAGCAGGACGTCATATAAATCTTCCAACTTCAAGGTTCCTCGGATATCACTGTAAAGCTACCATCTAGTTGTTTAGATATTAGACCAGTGTTCATGTTTTTATGAGCCTTGCCCAGTGTCCTCTGGTCAGGAGTTCAGTTGACTACATGCACACAGTTGAAGGACATCTCAGCCTTCCCCTTGGCATTCAGGAAATCTGCCTGTTATGGTATGCACTAGGAAGAGATGTCAACAAAATTTCATAATATGGAAGTATGATGGCATTAAAGCTTTCTTGGTTACTAACCCAGGAAGTCAGAATGCCGTGGTCCCCTCAAAGCTTTCCTAATGTTTCTGGCTACCCCTTGCAAGTCCTGGCCGTTCCACCCAGTGCTCCCAGCTCTAGTGACCTAAAAAGCCATTTCCTCTCACTTTTTCACTAATAACACAAGGGATGCGGCAGCTCAGCCAAACCCCAAATAGTGACTTTTGTCTAACATTACAGGCAGGAAGGAGATATTTTTTTTCTAAAGCAACATCAGTTCATTGAGCAATCTAATCTGATAATAAGCATCTATAAGAAAAATTGTAAGATTGCCTTTGTATTCTTTTGGTAAATAAACTGACAGTTTCATCCATAACTGGATACTCAGCTTTTTCAGCAGTATCTGCTTAATTTCAGTCACCTTAAATTTTAGGTTTATTATGTGTCATAATGTTTCAAAGTTTTAAAGCTGTAACACCCAACATTATAAATCAGCATGGTATGTGGTACACTCCATGGGTTTTCTGTGTGCAAGCCTCAAATTGTCTTCTTTTGTCAAAGTATATATTTTTCTTAGGCCATTTAAGTGTAGAAAGACATTACTTTTTACTTAGCTCTCTTTCCATGTGGCAGTTCATGTGTATAGACAGTGATTTTAATGAAACTCTGCACAATTAATGTTCATCTCAGATGTACGCTTGAAAATTGCTCTGTACTCCGTTTTGCATGTTCTTTCGATCTGATGAGCCAGGAGTAAATGGCAGCTGTGATCAATGGTGACTTTGATTAGGAATGCTTTTGTGATGGAAAATCTGCAAGTACAAATTGGAGTAATTAGTAACTAGGGATTAGGTAGGAATGAAATTAGTCTGTGCTATATGCTGCTAGTTACAGGTTCATTTGTATCCTTGAGAAAACAGCTGATGAAGCATAAAGAGACATGATGTGCTTCAAATATTTAATTAAAATTTTAAATTTAAATATTAAATATGGATGGAGTTTTGCCCTACTCCGCACACAAATACTCTTCCTGGTTTGTCTATTCCTGATACTTTTCTCCATGTATGACACATATTGGCAGCTTTTGTGTTATAATTGGCACAATCATAAATATGATCACGCAGCCAGAAACAATTGATTTATAAATCATGTGGATGCACTGAAATACTTTATGCTGCAGTGGTTCCACTTCAGTAGAAAAACAATTACAGCTTTAAGCAGCACTCCTCTGAGAATGTGCTTAAGAGTGAAATTGTAACATAATTCCAGTATTTGTATAAATGCTGCTGTGGGAGACTGAATCTGTTGTGTGTTCTTCTAGCTCAGGCACTTCTCCTCTGCATTTACAGTAAATATAAAAAGCATGCACACGCCTCTTAAAATGCCAGGTTTTTATGATGTAAAAAGGCCACGATAAATCATTTCAGAACTTTTCCCACCTTTACTTGACCTATAATCTATACAATTCAGTTGAAAAGCAAACAAATCTGTTAGGGCGAAAATAAAAAAAACATACAATAAGCTGGTTGTTTAAGTGTGCACACCCTTAAACTAACACTTTGAAGCATCTTTTGATGTAATTCCAGCATTCAGCCTTTTTGGATAGGAGTCTATCAGCATGCCACATCTTGACTTGGCAATATTTGCCCACTCTTCCTTGTGCCCCAAATCTGTCAGATTGTGAGGGCATCTCTTGTGCCCAGCCCTATTCAGGTCACTCCACAGATTTTCAAATGGATTTATGTCTGGCCTCTGGCTGGGCCTTTCCAAAACTTTAATTTTCTTCTGGTGAAGCCATTCTTTTGTTGATTTGGATGAACATGTGGGGTCTTATGACTAAAGCCCCAGTTCCACCTGAAGAAAAACAACCCCAAAGCACCATGGGTGTGGTGGTCTTTTGGTGCTCCACAGGGTTGTTTTTGCATCAAACATACCTTTTGGAATTGTGTCCAGAAAGTTCACCCTTGTTTTCATCAGACCATAACACATTTTCCCACATGCTTTTGGGAGACTTCAATTTTGCTGCAGTATCTGAGACATAGGACAGTATCTTATTTTGGGAGATTTTTTATTTTTATTTTTTTTAAATTTAGCTGGGTCTGAATGCTTTTCTTTGTCACAAACAGTTTCCATCTTGCGACTCTACCCTATAGTCCAGACATATGGAGAATGCGGGAGATTGTTGTCACATGTAGTATTCAACCATTACTTGTCAGAAATTCCTGCAGCTCCTTCAGTGTTGCTATAGGCCTCTTGACAGCCTCCCTGACCAGTTTTCCATGTTGTCTTTTCATCAATTTTGGAGAGACGTGCAGTTCTTGGGAACGTCACTGTGTCCCATATTTTCTCCTCATCTTGATGACTGTCTTCAGTGTTCCATGATATATCTAATGCTGTGGAATTCTCCTGAGTGATACCATTCAACAATGAGATCCCTTTTAATGCTTTGTAAGCTCTATGGCTTTTGCCTTAGGATGCAACTGAGTAATTGTCAGCTGCTAGGACAGCCAAATATTTGGAGTTAATCAGAGTCACTGTAATTGATGCCAGCATGCACCCCATAAGCCTGAATGCTGTAATTAAATCAAAAGGTGCTTCAATGAAGTATTACTTTAAGGATGTGCACACTTACAGTATGCAACAATTGTATGTATGTTTCTATGTTTTTTTATGTTTTCCCTCTAACAGATTTGTTTGTTTTTCAATTGAATTGTACAGGTTATAGGTCAAGTAAAGGTGAGAAAAGTTTTGAAACAATTTATCATGGTCTCATTTTTTTGCATCACAAAAACCTGCCATTTTACAGACGTGTGTGCTCTTTTTACAGTGTATACACTGTATATGTCATACGCAGTATGAAATTAAAACAGTCTGAAACGCTCCTGTGCCTTTAGACACTGTCTGAGAAACATGACCACTGATTTTACTCCGTTCCAGGCTGACCCATGACATCAGTCTGGATGAGTTTGAGGATGAAGACCTATCTGAAATCACTGAGATTGCTGATGAGTGTGGCATGAGCCTTAACTGCAATAGCCTGGACATAAAGGTAAGGAGTTAATGCTTTCAGAAAATATTTTAAATAATTCTTCCTGTTCCAAGTTTTATACTTCAAATGTACCCTGACATTCACCCAAATATTTCCCCTGCTTTAATTATTATTATTAAAACAGACATTTTCATAAATCATTTTCTATCAGGCAGAGGTGGGTTTATATAAAAGAATATATCAATATATTTTCTTCTTAGTTGCTGTGCCTTTATCTAGTCTAGTGCCAAATCACCTCACAATCATTTTTGGGAGAATATATAGTAAATAACACACAGTTAGCAAGTCGTGTACATCCGATGCCATGTGTGACTATCTTTATTATGTTAATGAGTAATGGCAAAGAAGAGTCGTCTTATAATAGTACTCCATTCTGCTTACATGTGTGAAAGAGATGACTTGTGTTTTCCAAAGGAACAACTATTACTACTCCGGCATTCATGCGACATGCTGTGAATTATGGGAAAACTCCACTGGCACAGTGCACTGAAAATGTTTTTTTACTGCATGCATGTTCGTTTTGTACTGGTTGTAGAACACGCTTCATACTGAATTTGTATATTTATACCTTGTTCTCTTAAGGTGCAGGTATTGTCAGCCAGTGCAAATAGTGTAGACAAGGCAGATTTTGCATATGCTGATGATATTTACCTGATCAATTCAAGTTAAAGACTTTTCCTAAAAATACATCGTGTCCCTTTCCTAGGACCTAATGGCATAATGCTGCAATCACTGGGAGCCCTTTTTGCTTTGGTGTAATAGGTGAAGTTTGTTACAGTTCAGACAGAAGTAGCAAACAACACCTTAAAAGCAAATTCCTATGTATTGAGGCAAAAGGAAATTGCAGGATTAATGGTACTGTATTTAAAGGATAGGATTTCTCTCATCCTTATTGCTGCTGTGCAACTATAGTGAATTAATACATCAGCAGTCAGGTCAAATATAACTCCAAAGAACAATGGCTAGGTTCTATAAATAATTTATGAAAAAAAATCATTGCTGTTCTCTATTCTTTCAGCAAATCCATGTTCATCTTTCACCCTTACGTGGAATGAAAAAGGACATATTAGTTGCATTAATGTTGGAAGGATTGATTCTGTGAATTGATTTTTGAACTAAAAGCACATGAGTTAAGTAAATGATTGGTGACAGAATCCTCAGATTTAATTTAATTTAACGGTGAAGTTCTTTACGTTTCAAGTATTACTTCATGTTTATTCATTTTCTGTTTTGTGTATCATGTATCAGTTCATGTATCATAATTTATCACAGGCCAAATATCAAATGGACAGCACCTTGTTAATCAGAAATTCAAGAGTTTTTTTCAGTGTTTTTACGTGGACAAAATTGATAACTAATCAGAATCTAATCTAGAAGCTGACAGGACAAGCGATTTCAAGTGTTTTAGGTTTGTTTTCAAAGTTTGGTTTTAATATTGGTAGGGACAAAATCAGCCCCAACCTCCCTGACGCCTAAAGACACGTGGGGTAATACCACAATATGCTCCCTACTGTCCGTGCTCAAATCTGTACTAGTCTCAAGACATTGTATTGACATCATTTTGACTAACTGCAAATTGAAATTCGCTTTTGTTCTTAATTTGCCTTAAATGTGTACTGAGTTCTACTTGTAATGAGATAATCCAGTCAGCACCAGCTGGTGGGGGATTAAGTTCTAACCACTCAGTTACAATGACTTCTGTCTGTATGTATCAGTGTCAGAAGCGTGCTCTGTGATTCACTCATATAATGCACTTTCAGGAAAGATCTATTTACCATGGAAATGGGATTTTTTGCCCTATGGTTAGTTCATTAGTATCCATGAACCTCTAACAGATAATTTCATGAATAAGAGGCTTTAATATTCCCAGACATTCTCAGTAATGCAAGTGGTGTTTTCCAAATTAGAAAGTTTATTTTATTTTCTTATTATATGAAGTATATATGCCAGTCATCTTCATTATAGATAACTGAACCATTTGTTCAGCGTTTTCAAATAAACATGTTGCACCATAGCTACCTTTCTTCTGCATAGATGTTCCTAATTCATCCTATGTGTCTTTTCTTTGTAAGGCCCTCTTATTGATTTCACATAGCATATTTGTTTCAACCCCCATCACCATAGTGCATGTCAGATACATTATAATGTAACATTATAATGTCCATGGACATTTCCAATGGTTTCCATCAGAGTTGTAGGTATACCTCAGCCCATCCCACGGAAGCCCACCGCATTCTCCAGCCAACTGAACACCACACTAGAGCTCATAATTTATTGTCCTAATTTACGAGGCTAGGCAGTGCTGTTTCCCAGTGGTGAGCTCAGAGATGAGGTAATCCCTTCCTGGGAAGTCACTGGGCATGTACAGAGACATAGATGCTGCCCCCCTTTTCAGTTTAAGATGAGGATGGCTGAGAGGAGAGCGCTGGTGTTCCCCATTTATGACACACACGTCCCATTTCAGATCTCCCACTGGTTTCTGGTGATCAGTGAGGGTTAACAGCAAACGGAAAGGAGAATTAAAAAGGTTGGGGCGACTTATTTGTTTTGATCTTGGGGAATGACGTATTACAAGCAAACTGTTACGTAGAGCTGTGAATTCATCAATACATCTACAGTGTTTGTGATATACTGGGTTTATTCTAGACGTGCAGAAATGACAAAAAAATACTGTACAAGAACTATAATCTTTGCATGTTGAACAAAGGGATTTGGCAGTAGCAGTATTTGGCAGTTCTCCGGCTCCAAATACTCCTGTAATTCCTGTAAGAATTGCGCAAGTGTATTTCAATTATTTAGTATATTTGCAAGAATTTGCAAATAATAATATTCATTATTGCTTTATGTTTGGTTTTAATGTGCATTTTTCTAAGATTTCGAGTTGCACAACATATGACACAGCAGGGAAAATTAAACAGGATGTACACCAATGCCGGTTTAGAAATCCTCTGGCAATGTCTCAGAACCATGTCATCTCTGATCGGTCGCCAAGCAACAAAGGAGAAGTTCTTAAAGGAGCCTTGTGCACTGGAACACATGAGGAACATGCCACATGGCCACCTCCCAAAAGGATATTCAGATTAGCTTGCTTATTAGATTTTATCCCAGACATTAATTCACTGCTTGTAATATATAAATTGTACTGTACAGGTATATATCTGATACAGTTATTTTAAGATTCCAAGATTTGTTTAATTTCTGCATTCATTTCCCCTCATTAATTATCAATATTTTCTTAATTTCCACTGAGGATTAATGAACTTTATCTCCAAAACTTTACACTTAAGGGTACACAGCATTTAAGAGGGTAAGACTACTTAAGGGTCAAGCTGTCAAGCATAATTTATTCATAAGGTACATTGTTTTGTAACAAATAAAATTTAAGGCAAAGGGGTGAGTAAAAAATTTGTTTAGTTGTGAGTTTATGATTAATTGTGTTCATGCTTACATGTAGCCGTTTTATAGGATTAGAATTTAGCATGCTAATTTAAAATGTATTTAGCCTGCTTAATCTGCACTGATCAGATAAAGATGGCTGCGGCCTGCTTGCAGATAACTCCTTCTTTGCTGCTATTTGATGTCACCGAGAACAATGCACAGTAAGTGGGCGGACAGAGCTTCCGATGCCAAGCTTCAGCGTTGCTTGGAAAGGTCACCAAGCTTTGTGAAGTTCCTGATTAGCTTCTTTGTCATTAATCGCCATCAGTATTGTTCATATCGCCTCCCCAGTAAACATCACCTCACGTAGCTACTTATGTGTTTGTTTGTATTCCTGCACCAGTACCTGCACTGAGCTGAGAAACAAGTGAGAAATAATGAAGTGCTATGGTTTGAAAGCCAGTCAATTATCATTTTACTTTGTGTTACTACACACAAACTCCCACGTACACAGAGACTACAGATCAATACAGAATGTAACTGTTCATTTTTATTTATGGACTACTCTTTAGTAATCTCAAAAAGCATGGATATTCAACAACCAGACTATCCTTTGCATTTGCACAGGCCACATAAACATGAATGGGAGCATGTTGAGTGTTAGGGGAGTTTGAGTTGCTGGAAGCTCAACCCAACCCTCTTTCTGCAAAGTGGTCTGCTGCCCTGTGCTGATACCTATGGTTTTCACTGCAATATCTACATGAAGCAGGCTGTGCCAAGAGTTTGCTGGGTGATGCAGGCTTTAAAATTTTATCTAGCTTTAAATCAGGTTGATCTTTTTAATGTACTTATTAATAAGTAGTGTATCGATATTTTGGTGCAGCACCTGTATAATAATTTTAATGTTTGTATGCATTATGCTTGGATTTTTATTTAGTTTGAATTTAAGTAGGTAGATGCGTGATATCTTTGTGTGAAGAGAAATTTGATGATCTTTAAAGTCTTTACATCCTATTCTCGTTTGTTTCAGAGAACATCCCTATATTATTTAGTTATTCTCTGTTTTAAAAGGCTTGATGTTAATCTAAACACTCATTCTCATGTCACAGTAGTTAATATTATAGATAAACTGATTACAACAACGTTACTGTTGCAAATATTTGGATACATGAAACAGGCAGTAGTGTGCAAATGACAGTATAATTTAAGTGTAATCGTGTTCTTTTTCGTTCGTGATGTCGTGCATAGTCATACTCTACCCACACTGAGCACAGCAGGAAATACCAGCACTTAAAGGGTTACAGCCTGTTCTCAAGCTCGGCTATAATTGGCTGGCCTGCCGGCCCCCCACCTCCCCACCTCCTCCCTGTCGCTGGTACTGCAGCTAGTCCTCTCACTGAAATACCACTATCCAATCTTCCCAGGGTCACATGACGCGGGAGTCCAATAGCGGCGCAGGGAAGGCCGATGGGAACGTGGCCAGCAAGCTGCAGGCGGAGATGCTTCACTTGGAACTGATCGATGCTGTGGGTGAGATTCAGGGCGAAGAAGCTGCACTACCCACCACGGAGCCCACAGCAAAAGAAATAGCTCCCGTTACCATGGATACTTATCGGCCCAAGAGACCCACCACCCTTAACCTTTTTCCACAGGTGCCTCGGACACAGGTACCGCGATATCCGCCGCTGCTTCTTATTTATCTGAGATCCGCTCTTTTATTAAGGGATGAGATTAAATTTAGATTGTCGGTGGGTTGGGCAGCTTGATGGGAATTCTGTCAGGTAGCATTGAGGACCATTTAAGGAGAGCCTAGATAGACGTCTGTTAATGAAATGCTCCTTTATATTTCAATGAATGTGTTTAACATTTTGTGGGGCTGCGTATGAAACATCATTGCAGAAAATGTCATCCTTTTATTGGAGGAGATTATTATGTATCTTATGATAAAAGGGGGATTTTATGGCCTCAGTTGTGTATAATGCCTTTGCCTTGCCACCCTGGGACCTCTCCTTTCCGACAATAGCATCACTTCAGCTCGAATCTCAATGAGCTCCCAGAGTGACGGGAGAATGAATACAGTCACAGATTAGCGGTCGTGTATGATGCTTCTTGGCTGTGACAATAAACAGCAGACAGGGGGCACAGCTGCATTTTGGGCTGGAGCAGGTCGGGATTTTGGTTCTGTCAGGCGAGAACAAGGTGTCCAGAACCACACATCTCCCATGCTGTTATCCCTTCAGTCGCCGTCAGAGTCTGTGCGTGTGCGCAGAGCTATTTTTGTATGCGAGTTTAATGCAAAAGGATTGTTTGAGGGTGAAGAGCTTTGATGTGGGAAGATCAGTAGATCCACAAGCAAGTGAAAGCGAATAGACAGAGCTGCCAAGCCCAAGAAAGTGACATCGGTAAATTAATTTCCCAGTTAGGCTTGTGCACTTCTCTGAATTCCTTTTCTCTGATTAATAGGGTTTTTCTTGTCCTTAAGAGTGTCATAACAGTAAAAGGAGCAGCATTCGTGTGAAAATCTTAAAGCTGTGTTCTATGGGCGCTCATACGGCACATTATTTGTACAGCAATTAGCCTTCAATATTCTGTGATTTGTTTTTGCAGAAACTAGTCATAAACACTGTTATAATGTACCTGTATGTTGGCTAGCTGCACGGTTTAAAATTTGTGTCGATATATTACATTTCACAATATCGCACAGAACATGTTTGAATTCTGTTTCAGTCTTATTGATTACTGAAAAAGATGAGATCAAATAACAAGTGCTTTTAATTCTCCCGTTTTGTTACCAAGGTTTTGGCAGCAAATGTCTGTTCTCATGTGACTATTATTACCGAAGGGAGGTTGTCAAACAGAACCAGATGGCAATGAGATGGGAGGCAGGAATGAGTATTTTGCTTGGGGATGGGAATGGAGATGGGTTTAGGGAAAGTAGTAAAGGAATGAAAGCAAAAGAAAGAACGTTTAGCATAGGCATAGGAATAAACTGAGGAAAACAAAACAGTTTTCGGTTTAAGGAATGAGCACCTGCTGGGTGTAGGGTCTGGAGCTGTTTCCTGTTGGTCAAAAAGGGACCTGTAATATAGCCTATGTTCTTTATAATGAGACACAGATATGAATGAGTGTGCTCGTCTGCTGCCTTTTCCCCTCCTGAAGGCACTATGCCCCATGATCCCCTGCCTCCTCTTACTCTTCTTAGCTGCCACCATGATATTTATTTCTTGCCTTTTGCCTGGTTTCCTACCTGTGCCTAGCCACAGCCTCTTTCCGAGACAATGTGACTCATTTCTGCAGATAGACATCCAGCAGAGATCCATGACTTGTATGTAATTTTCAGTTCAGAGGTTATAACTGGGGCAGTGCCTGCCCAACCACGTCGATTAATGTAATGAATAATTGTGAACTGGCTAGGGGTGTCCTAGGCAGCTCATTTCTTGTAGAAGGGGCGGGGAAACATCTCTTATGAGATATTCTTGGCCCACTCTGATTCTTGTCATTCAGAATAACTTGGCTTCTAATATAATATATATAAGTAGGACTGCTTCTCACATACGTCTAGCAAGTAGGTGAAATTTTGGCTGTAGTAAGTGAAATAAGTTAAAATTCAAAAGCACGGGACAGAAATCAAGGCATCGTGTCATCCACTCGAGAAATTAATGTGTGGTTAGAGGTGCTAATGAAAATATATATTTTTAGTGCAACACTGATGTTTTATTAAACCGTTCACTTTGAATCTTTCACTACCTTTTGGCACATTAAGGAGGAAAAAGATGAAGGTTGAAGGAGGCGGGGGGGTGATTTGGACATTAGGAGGCAGAGCTGGACACTGCCAGTTACACCCTGCTAAGGGGATTGCTATTGACCTCGTGATGAATGGTACATTGGTGTCAGGAACTGCACATAGATAGTACTACAGGTGCTACAGAATTTAGCGAAAATGCATATGTATAAAAGTCTGTATAATTGCATATCTCAATATTCTCCATAGAATTTGTGGTGATGAGGGGGAATTTTATTTTTTTATTATTTGATGCCGGTTAAGGATACATTCAACTCTCAGTTTTCATCCACATACAAGGCTTCCTGTCTGTCATCATGGTGGACGAAGTATTATTGGGATTGGCTGCCTGCCAAGCCTGTATGCAACCCTGTCTGCAGGCTTGCCCCTATTCTTTGTAATCGCGAAATTATTTGATGTACATGATGCTGTATTCTATTTATATTCACATAAAAATACTCCTGTTTAAAGATATCTCAGTAGGATTATTTAGAGACCTTGTTCTTCCTAGTTCTTCAAAATGGCCGCCATGGTGTTTTTCTTATGTAAATAATCACATTCTGTCATTTTCAGTCTGTATTATATTTTTATAGCTGAGAAGGCCTAGGTTAATGATTTATGATATCAATCATTTGAAAAAAATCATTTTTCTTTAGGTCTCTCACAGTCAGTCAGCCACATGACCAAGCAGGGTACCAAGCGCACGATCTTCCAGACAGTCAAAAGTGGTTGTGCCTCCCCATGACTCACCCAATGACATCACTTCCCTAAAAACAGTCTTTGTGGGCCTTCGTCATTCCCACGCCTTTCCCCTTTTCATCAATTCCACCACAGCACTGTCAGGGACATTTCTATGGCAACAGCCCACCTTCTCTGCCTGCCACATCACGGAGGCGCGTCAGTGATTGGAGGGGCTGAGCTTATATGTGGACCGAAAACAAACACCACTGCTGTTTGTACACAGCCGCCAGCTTATACAAGCAATATTACTCTCCTTGGAAACCCATTCTACTATATTTGTCTGTGTGCTGCTGTGCTACTGTATTTGTCTGTGTGAGATATACAGAACAAGGGGTGGAGTGGCAATTTGGCAGCCAGCGCTGTCTTCATATGCATCTCTCAGAATGGTTTTGTGGTATTTCTGCTTAAAGGAAATTGAACTTAGTTAAGAAAACCACCCAACAGATAAAAAGTTGGCTGGTTGACATTTATCCTCAAGAGATTAAAATAATCATAAAATCCGTCACATCCTGCATGCCTGACGCTCCTGTACCCTCCCTATCGTGGCCCTGATGAGTCACACTTGATATTTGTCACCCATAGTTAGTCTCTGTATTTAAGCACCTGTTTGTCTTGTCAACCCCAGTCTGGTCATTAACGTCAAACGTTCTTGTTTTCTTTGTCCTTCCTTATTTCCACCTATTTTCAATCCCTCGCACTCCTGCTTTTTTCCAGATTTTATTTAGTTCAATAAGCCGCTTTCGTTTCACTGCCATCCATTTCCTTGAGTCTTTTGTCCCGCAAATCATGACAGAATGCAGTGAAGTTATTTTTGATTCACATGCAGGTGTTATATCTGTAAAAGAAATGGATGCACAAATAATGATGTCTAAGATATCAGAATTTTATTTTGATGTATTCAAATGAACTTTTTAGTCACGCAAAGGTTGCAATGAAAATGAAACCTGGAAAGTATATGTTTCCTCAAGTGATAAAACTGAGCATAATCAATGAAAAGGTGAATGTGTGTGTGATTAGGGTTAAAAGCTTTGACAGGGGGAAAAAATCGTCAGTCCCCTTTAAATGTCTGCATGGGACACAAAGGGTCCTGGTTGTGCGAGCCTGTCAAAGGCCCCCCTTTTGTGTGTGTTTGTGTGTGTGTGTGCGCGTGTGTGTGTGTTCTCATTCCGCTCACTCACCATCTCTTTCCCCCACAATCGAATCCTAGGACACGCTGAACAACAACTCGCTTGGGAAGAAGTACAGCTGGCAAGAGAAGGTCTCGCACTCATCATCCCCGCTCAAAACAGGTGACTATGGGATGGTCATGGCATCTCTGGTGTGGGAGGGTTCTGTGTGGCAGCCTGTGTTTGAGTGTGAATTGGAGCCCCTCTCCCCATTCCGACTGTGACGGGACGGGACACATTTGCATTCTTCAAATACTCAGTGGAAAAGCCCGCACTGTTTGTATGAAAATCCCCCAGCCGATGTTGCTTTGGTGGAATGTTCATGAGGAAGAAAAATTGCTGTGTCAGTACTGAGTCTTAGCTCTGTGACAACCCAGGCAGCCAGCCAGGGTAGCTGAGTGTCAGGTGGTGAGTTCGTGGAGAATATAATTTGCCCACATCTTGTTAAAGTGAGCATTGCCAGTATGCGTGCTGAACCAGGTATTCCTACTCTTTATTCCACGTCTGAGGTTAGGACTAGCTGTCGCCGCTAAAATGGGTTTTTGTTGTTGCAATTAATATACTAATGTATGATGTCTAACGAAACCAGGTGACAGATTTAAAAAGTTTAGTGCTGTTAAATTCTGCAAGGTATATAGTGTTTTTTATGTTTATTTGTGTTAAATATCATAGTATTATCCCATCAGGATTCTGACTTACTAGAGGTGTTAATGCTAGTTTATATATAATAAATAACATGAAAGGAAAGAAATACCTTTATAGGTGTGGTTTGCTGATGATTCAATAAATTCTCAGATACTGTAAGGATTTTGTAATTTTGCTTTCTCTCTGTAACTGCTGAAGCTATCCACTAAAATTCTAATGAAATCATGGCGTATTACTTATTAATTACTTATTTATACAATTAGTATTAGTAAGACTCACCGGACTACTGGACTGCAGAAGTAGAAAGATGGATGGATGGATGGATGGAATAAACGCCATGTTTATTATTCATGTTAAGCTGCTATCCTCAGTGCTGCCTGGGAAGGATACTGTTCTTCCAAACCCTTCCCTCATTTCCAGGCCGTAACTGTTACTGGTGCTGCATTTGTGTTTCATAGGAGACTTGACTCCCCCACACGACCATATATGCCTGAGTGAGAAGGAGAAGGTTCAGCACAGCAGCGGCCACACCAAAGACAAAGGCACCTCCACGGACGTCCCATGCCAGAGAAGCTTGTCCACCCAGAAAAGCGGGGGCACCTATTCCAAGGTACCAGACAGGCCCCCCCCACAGCCGCCTGTGCAGGGTGGCAAGGTCAGCGGGGTGGGGGAGGCCCACCGCGACCGTATCCGCTACCATTCGGATGTGTGCCTGGAGCCCACTGAGGAGATCTACCTGACCCCGGTGCAGAAGAACTCTGACCCCATTGAGCAGGACAGGGCCTTCCTGTCTCAGCCCAGTGAGAGCAACCGCATGTCCGTCAGCTCAGACGCCGAGGGCCCCCCGCCATACCAGCCCCTCCCTGACCGAACCAACCCCTCAATTAGTGAGGAGGATGAAGTATACCAGCTGGCCACCTCCACCGTAACTGTCCTGGACGTTTCCACACGGCGGCCGGGGCACAGGAGGGCCAGTGAGGCTCAGGATGACACCTTTCTAGGGGCTGAGGCAGGTGCAGCACGGACTTCCATCAGCTCAGAGGCCAGTGGGCTCTCCTACGACTCGGTGAAGTACACGCTGGTGGTGGATGAGCACGCCCAGCTGGAGCTGGTCAGCCTGAGGCAGTGCTACCAGAGCTACAGCGACGACAGCGACTCGGCCACCGTCTACGACAACTGTGTCTCCTCGCCCTACGAGTCGGCCGTCGGGGAGGAGTATGAGGAGGAGGAGACGAGCAGCCGGCGGCGAGGCGCCGCTCGCCTGTCTGAGGACTCCACTCCTGAGGCTGACCTGCCGTTCTCCCGCAAGTTCCTCAATGTCTTCATGAATGGGCGATCACGCTCTTCCAGTAAGTCTGACCATCAACGGGGGTATGGGCAGGGCTGGATTGGCCACCTGCCACACCGGGCATTTTCCTGGCGGGCCAATGAGTATGTGCCCCCCCAGCTCAGCAGGATGTACTGTGGGGCACCCCAAAGTCCAGGGCTGATTTTTAATCCCACTCTAGCCCTGACTACACGATGATCAAGAAAGGAGTGATGTGACAATAGGGGGAAATCTGTTTGATTAGTTAAATTTAGCTTTTATGTGTCTCACAGGAGTTATTTGTTCTTATTTAAAGAAGGAAATGGTTTGTGTTATGCAATTAATTTAGTATTTTACTTTCTGGCACAGATTATGGCAAAAACAACAGAATGGTCATTTTACCTTGCACTGGAACAGATGTTCGACAGGATGGATGGATGGTTTAACACAAAATGGACAAACATTTATAGTAATATTCCCATAATTTATAGTATTTATATTTATAGTATTAGTTTAGTATTTATATTTATAGCAGTATTCCCATAGTATTCCCGTAATAAAACACGATTTATAGGAAGGGCCCCCACAGCTCAGATATGTGGAACTAATCCTTTTCCATAAAGACTAGGCATAATTAGGTGCCCCAAAATGGCCCAGCTCCCAGCCTCATAGCTCCTCTTGGTTCCAGAGGTGAGGCTGGAGGCTGGAGGTTTTGGGGCTGCTAGCTACCAAGCATTCCTGCTAGAAAGTAACCCTGAGAAATGAGAGGGCTGTTAGTACACAGACCTCACTGACAGATAGAGTCAGTGGTTCCCATCTGTGGGGCCCTATTGCTGCAGCACTCAATATGTTTTTTTTTTTGTTTGTTTTTTTTATTTTTTTTTAACATTTTGTTTTGCATTTTGAAAGTAAAGTCAGTATTTAGTGTTCATATTAATAAGACCAATTTATTAGTTTATTAAATTATTTGGGGGCACAAAGATTTCAAACAAGATTGACATTTGCATTTTTGCATACGGTACCTTTTATTTACATAAAATTTGACTGTTCAGTGTTTTTAACAACCAAACCAACCAAGTAAATTAAAAATGTTAAAGATTTTCCTCAAAAATGGAATGTAGATAACTCCCTGAACAGTATCCAATAGAGTGTATAGATTTCTTGTTTACACTAATACAGAAGCCCCTTTGTACTGGTCTCCCCAGTACTGAGCTAGAGAACCAGCATTCTCTCACAGTTTTAAGAATTAAAGCAGGGCTGCTCTACCCTGCCTCTGGAGACCTACAGTACCAACATGCAGAGTTTAGAT
The DNA here is from genome assembly GCA_019775955.2 of Pollimyrus isidori. NCBI lineage: Eukaryota > Metazoa > Chordata > Actinopteri > Osteoglossiformes > Mormyridae > Pollimyrus > Pollimyrus isidori. The sequence goes on from JABFDZ020027108.1 coordinate 23,459, forward strand.
GTAGCACTAATTTAACACACCTGACCCATCAGTCATGTCTCAGTATTAGAGTCAACTATGTTGCAGCTAACCCATGCTGAATATTGAAGTGTCAGCCCTTCATTCGAAGATTTTGAACAAATATGGAATGCAATTTGTGGCTTCCTGTATTTCCCTTATTTCATAAAAGGGAGGTTTTAGTGAGGATTGATAGTTTGATCACTGAACTTGTATGTTTCCAGTTACCCAGATACCCAGTGAGGAAAAACAATGAGATTCTGAAATGGCAGATTATTGTAAGTAAATTCTTTAGTCATTGGGATCTGATGTTTAGGAACACAATAAGGGTGAAAAATCTGACAGAAAAGGAAACTATAGATGTGCTTTTTGGGGTTTGATGTTATTCTGGCTTTTGTTGTTTGGTTTCCAATGTAATGTACAGCAAAACAGTAATGTAAATCTGTGTAATGTACTCATTAAAATACAAGGCAACTTCATAAAAAATACTACCTGATACGTAAATATGTAAATGGTAACCAAATGACCACAAAGTGTAGTTTTTATCCAAGTGTAGAGGATAATGAGTTTGGAATGGAAGATATGCATTATTATAAAGATATGCATTTAGAGATGTATGCATATACTAGTTATTACCATGTACAGTATTTCGAATTAGATAACCATAAGCCTAATTTCTGCCATAAAACTGGTTGAAACTTTGTTTGGAGAAGTATCAGGTCTTGCAATACAATACCAAGTTGGATCGGGTGACTTTCATTATTACATCGACAACAAAGATTTAAGCGAATAAATTTATGACCGTAAAATCTGTGGTATTCTCTCACTTCCCACCAGCTTCTGGCTTTTTGGTCACGTTTTCTTTAGGCTAGAAAACAAATAACTAAAATGTGACGTTTAATTAGATTGAAAATTAATTCAAGAGCTTGAAATCGCAAATTAAGAGCACAAAAAAGGTAAATTGTGCACATTTTAAGGATTATATAAGTTTGATTTAACACTTCAGGGGAATCTCAAACTAATTTTTTTGCACAAAAAAAATGCCCATAAGAAAACTGTCCGTGGTCTTTTCATTAGTGTGTCTGTTACAGTTCATATAATTATGTAATGAAAAATGTTTGTCATCTTGCAAATGAAAAATATGTTTAAATATTTAGTCATATAAAAATATGAATAATATAAATGGCATTAAGACAAAGAGATAAGAGTTTCTGCTAAGTGGGATGTGGAGTGAATGGATAGGTATAGTTTCAGGAATTACATGCCACAACAACGACTCAGAACATTTTAGTAAATATAAATTTACTGGCTTTCACATTTCCAGTTGATCCATCCAGTACTTCTCGAAATTGTACGGGTTGGTGAGTGCGTGAGGAGTATGGATCAGATAGGCGGAGCAGGTGATGGGTCTGTCCGGGGAACACAGTGCTGCTGTGCTGATAATCCTGCTTTCTAGTGATTTCATAGTTCCCGTATAGCACGTACAAAAGACAGAGTTACAGAATGGCGCCTGCCCAGTATCTGACGGACTTTTCCCATCAAGCACTTTATCTTCCTGGTCTCCATACCCTCTGAACCTGCTGACAGTTGGAGAGGATCCCCGTTAAATTTTTTCACCTGTATGTTATGATACTGTACATAGTTTAATGCAGACGGGCGTTAAATGCCAGTGCTGACATAATGATTTATGTTCATTGACATACCGGATTTAAGGGCCTTGCTCAAGGGCCCAATAGTGAAATCACTCTGCCAGCAAAAGGATTTCAGCCAGTGACCTTCTGAACATAGTCGTACACCACTGAGCCATACACCGTGAGACCTTTGTTTGCATATAGTTTTATTATGGGAAGATTAAGTATTAAGTATCATGTTAAGGATGCGCTAGATATTACATATCATGTATCAGGGTGGAGCGTACCTTGGTGGGTAAGGGTTCTGTGTCCATGTCCAGAAGGTCATAGGTATGTGACCAGCAGGGTAATCATATTGCTGCTGCACCCGTGAGTAAGGCGCGTACCCCCAGCTATTCTCAAGATCTACACCCTAGTTACCTGATAAGACGTCTAGCTGTGGCGGATTCCCAACACCTGGAGTGACAAATGGCTGCATGAGGTTTTAAATTAGGAGTTTTGCTGGCGGGAGGGGAAGGGAGACTCCAGGTGGACGATGAGCAGGTCACCAGGTGCATCGCAGCACGGGATGTGCACGTGTATCTCTCTGTGAGCCTGAGTCACTTTGGAGAGCCCCCACCTTCGCAGAGACTCTGCCGCTTGACATGCTTTTTCACCCTCTCCATTGCGGCACATGTCCTGCCTAGAGGGTGCAGATATGGGCTCTAATTACGTGCGAATTACTCTGACATGGATGCGTGTGTATTTTCTTCTTTGTGTGGGTGGAGAAAAATAAATTACACAGCACGAGAAATGCAAACCATTTATTATAAAGAAATGCATAAAAATACACCTTTCAAGGTTTCTAATGCTAATAATTCAGAGCAGAATGGATTTAAAATACATTTGCAAATGTTAATTATTTAACTTTAAATTATTTTTAAAAGCCTGTGATGCTCCAAATTGGTCCGTGCTCTCACTTCCTCAGTGTACGATTTCGTTGCAGACCAAGTTTGCATTGATTTTAGAAATGCAGTTTCCTTAACTGTGATGGCAGATGTGGACAGAGGCTGTGGTGCTGTCTCGGCTCCGCCTTGATTTTTGCCTGTGACGATGAAATGTCTGTGATGTGCACACAGTCTCTCTACACCCTTCCCCCCAGGTGCGGAGTCCTTTGGGTTGTTCTCTTGTTTCATCAATGGAGAGGAGAGGGACCAGAGTCACAGAGCAGTATTCAGGTGAGTCCATTCCGAAGAGCCCAGATGTTGGATATGGGGAGTATCGACAGGCCTGTCAGCACTTTGTCCAGCACAACACATATCAAGTATCATACACTGTGCTCTCCAATGCCAAAATCCAGCAAAAACTGCTTCGTAATAGGCTTGTATTTCCTTTCCCATAAGTACTTTCTGTCAAACATGAAAAAAAACGCAAGATTTAGCTTGAACCCAATCTAATATGCTTCCCTGGCTCTTGGCCTTTGCATTTCCAGGAAGCGGAACCAATAAATCTCTATCTGTGATGGCAGCAATGGGTGAGGCTCAGGTGAGAGAGTAAGATTCCACAGCTGCAGGCTGTAAGCACTGAGCTACACAATCCGCGTCTGTGCCGTGAACTAAGGATGAGGTAAAAGCAGGGTTATGTTGTCAGTCATAAGTTACGGTAATAATCAAAGGATCTTGGCATCACATTTTAAAATGTGAACACATCAGTTCCAGTTCAGAACTCCATTTTGCTTTTAAAACACAAACGTTCTATTGAAGTAGACAGTTTTTAGCTCACCAAGGCTTGTTATTGTGATTTGGCCAACATATTCAGGCCATGTCCCTGTGCACTCTGTCACAAGAAGACTACAGGGTTACTGCTCAGTATGGAGAAGTATGGAATTAGATTTTTTTTGGTGCTTTCTAAGTCTGGATTAGTATAGAAAAAGAAAAGAAAGTATTTCAGAAATGTTTCCAGACTATTACAACATGTATACTAAACAAATCATATGAATGTATTTATTAATGTTTTTGATGTAATCACTGATGTGAATCTGTGCCAGAATGCAAGAGAGGCATGCCCAACAAATGACTAGGGGTCTGTCTATGGGGCGCACGCTTGAATAATTTCCAGCAAGAAAGACTGATGTAGACTACCTTGTAATTTACAATGCTTTCTGTGGGGAAATGCAAGTTCTCATCCTTTTTGCTTACCCAAATATTGTAACTGGTTGGCTAAAGATTCCAAATATTAACAGAATGCAAAATGCAGAGCATGTGTAGGTTCTTACCTACCTTGTAGCAGGCAGAAACATTGACATTTAGTCACAGCCAGTGGAAGATCTTGGCAAGTGTAAGATGGACAATTGGCCAGGGAGGCATCTTCGGGGGAGAGGGGGAGACTTAGCAAAGCGCTGGTGCCGACCACCTCCTAGTCCTGACAACCACCCGAAAGAGTCTGGAAAAATATGGAATTTTAGAAAGCAGTGTGGGGGGACCCTGGGATTAAAACAGAGACTTATCTGATATTAACACAGATATTTAATCTGGTCTTGGTGTTTTACTAGGTTATGGAACCACCCAGTGAAGCTGAGAAGAATCCAATCACATGTGACTTTAATCTTTCTGAGTTTCAGAGCAGTGGGGAATTTTAGGGAAAAAAAAACAATGTCAGGTATGATTTAGTGCTCAAACAATAGCCATATTTGCAGTAGGTAAGGATTATGCCAGCCATTTTTCTTTTCTATTTGTTTTTAATAAAACCCCATTAACAATTATACAATCAAAACCAAAAGCCGGACAGGCAGATTACACACAAGATCTGCTTTGTGTGCTAATGGTCCAATCCCAGCTCAGCTCCAGCGGAGCGTCCTCCTACGGAATGATGGTTGGTGTCTATGAGGACCTGACCTTCCCACCCCTGTCTGACCCCCCCTTGACCTGCTCACTGTGGGCCTCAGGTTTGTCCCACGCCATGGCGATGAGCTGGAGCTGGAAGTTGACGACCCACTGCTGGTGGAAGTGCAGGCGGAGGATTACTGGTACGAGGGCTACAACATGCGCACTGGGGCCCGCGGCATCTTCCCAGCCTACTATGCCATCGAGGTTGCCAAGGAACCCGAGAGCCTGAAAGGTGAGGCTGCCATGACAACCGGTCATCATCCCCAGAAATGTGTTTCTTTTTGGGGAAATTCTACTTAAAAATATGGATTTACATTGAGTTCCATTATGTAGATTTTCAGAGATACCTTCTTTGAATATCCGTACACATGCTGGTGATAATTTGTAACCTTGTGCCACAGATTAGCTTTCTAATCTGAGGTTTGTCCTACAGAGCAAAGCAGTGACTGGGTGGACAAATTCAGGGTGAAGTTTCTGGGCTCCGTCCAGGTGCCATACCACAAAGGGAACGACATCCTCTGTGCTGCTATGCAAAAGGTACTGTGGGGTCATGGGAAACACATGGGGAGCAGGAGAAGGGGGATGTGAGGGCTTACGGCACACTTCTTGGTATTAATATGAGGTGTGTGGGTGTTGTAAGACTAACGTGTTTGTAACCTGTTCCAGATTGCCACCAACAGAAGAATGACAGTGCAGTTCAATCCACCCTCATCCTGCATACTGGAGATCAATATAAAAGGAGTGAAAATCGTGGTGCAGAATGACTACAGAGTATGTCACCATGCTGTAATAGTTTCATGTAACCTTTTTTACTGCCTGTTTTTATGAAGGTGTTGTACTTGACATTAATGTATAAGACAATATATAGTTAAATTTGATTTAAGATATAGTATATTCTAATGCAAGATCAGTTCTTACTCTGTGAATTAGCTTCACTTCAAAATTGACTAAAATCGCATAATGTCTGAAAATCGTCTTTTGACCAGCTCACATAAGGTTGCTTACATTAAGCTCGACACATCAAGGAAGGTGGATACTGCCCTCATGTGGACAGTGAAATACAATATAGCCTGTGATGTAATAGTTCAGTTGCATAATGTTCACTGTGTGGTAATTTGTATGTTCTGAACAGCCTAGGGTTTTTATTTTATTTGCGAGGTGATGTTGCCCGGTCACAGACCTTGAATGGTGTACTGTAGGCACCTTGGGAGAAGAATGAGTGTTGTGTGGAGCATCTGAGAACTTTGTGTGATGGAAACAGGCCTGTGCACCTGCTAGCATTACTCACCACTGTATTGCAAATTTCCTTGGCAGGTTCTGTCAGTGGTTGTGTGCAGGCTTGTGGAGCCAGGTGCTCATGGGGCTTTGCACACTTTAGGGTCGGCTTTTCAGCCACTTTTAAACCAGGGACCCCCTTGTGATAAGAAATCAGAGCTTTGGGCCCCCACCACTAATGTGTGACCACTTCAGTAACTAAGCACTAAGCACCGGAGGCAGACATTGTGCTGATCACAGAGTATTTTTTGTTCTGATCCGGGGGGAGATGGGGGGTGAGAGAGACCGAGCGGCATCCCCCTCTACGTATTTTTTCTGTGTGTGTGGGGGGGGGGGGGGGTGAAAATGCCCCCGTTTTAAACCAATTTTTTTTGGTTTTTTAAAAATTTTTTTTGTTTTTTTTGTTTTTTTAAAATTTTTTTTGTTTTTTTTAAAGTTAAATAATTTTTTTATGTTTTTTTGTTTTTTAAATTTTTTTTTGTTGGTTTTTGGTTTTTGT
>JABFDZ020027109.1:0-18823 GCA_019775955.2 Pollimyrus isidori
AAATATTGTAAAAATCCGGATTACATCGATGGATACACATTCGCTGAGAGGCCGACCCCAAAATAACTGGATAAATATGACACTAATATGCTTGTTTGTTTTATTTTTTTTTTTTGAAGTGGCAGCTTGCAATGTTTACTGGAGTTGGGCTGAAATATGGCTCGACGTAGCTGGGCAGTGATGGATAACATATTTCACTGTCAATGGGCATATGTGGCACTAGTGGAAAAAGATAGCATCACTGTGTAGATAAAAACTGGTAGACAGTAATGGACTTCTTGTGATTCAGGAATGCAATGGCCCCAAAAATGGTTATATTACAGTCTCTGTGTGACCCCTTCTGAGCAAGCCTCCAATAATGATAACAATTCTGAAGAAGTTGGGGAGTCTTTTGGAGGAGATTGGTTTAAAAACTGAAATGGCAAAAGGCTCCTGCAGTTATTGTGATTCCTTTGCTGATCTCTGAGCATCTTTCTTGAGTCCGCTGGCCGAGATCATGTGGCAGGCAAACAATGATTATCGTGTCTGCTCGTTTGTCTTATGTGTTGGGTCTTATGTGATGTTAACTCTGGGAGCTTGTCTTGAGATAAATTTTTCTGCCATTTATTTACATTAAATTAATCAGACATTCAAGTAAGACAGCAAGATCAGTCAGTCTCTGGAGCAATGAGGGTTAAGGGTCTTGCTCAAGGGCCCAGAAGTGAAATCACCCAGTTATGGGATTTGAACTGACATTCTTCTAATCATGGGCACAGAGTCCTAAACTGCAGAACCACACACACCCAAAGCAGTGTCTCTTTACATTAATATTTAGGTAAACACAAATTACACCAGTTTTAAGATATATTATTGGACAAGTGTTAGATTAAAATACAGGCAGTTAAAACTGTCATGTTTTCATACTTTTTCTTGTTTGAAATGTTTACAATATTGACAGGGGTTTCAGTTTCCTACCTTGAGGCATCAAAGCTGTCATAGGATCCCACAGTGTAGTGTCTGAAGAGCTTCTTCCTCTCTGATCTGTCCGTTCTGGTTTCTGCAGAGATAAGGGGACCAACAATCAGTCCCTGGAGGAAATATCAGGAAATAATCTGTGGACGTTTAAGCCATGAAGAAGACACCACATCTCTGATATCACACACCAGGCTGATGACAAGAAATTGCCAGATCTCATCACACTAATCTGAGTGTCCTAATTATTTACTTCCAGGGTAAAGTGCTCTTTGTGATCTGCAGATAATCATTAGTGTTCATCATGGCTCACAGCAGCCTGCTTTAAGTGACCCTCCAGGCATTGACACTGCTTGGGTATAAAGTTTAAATTCCAAGGCATGCAAAAAACAGTCACTTAAACCTTGTTGTTGGCTGTCGGAGTTTGTACTTCACACATTTCTGTCACAGCATTAAAAAGAAATCAGTATTTATGAGAATCATCCTATTCCATATGTTTTTACAATATGAAACACAAATAATTAACTAACAAACAAATAAATAAATCGGGTTGTACTTGTAAAATTTTGATGTTTAGGAGATTTGAAAACTTGACTGTTCAATAAGTCGAGCCAAAGACAGTCGGCGCAAAAACTACAGGAAAGAGATTGCTGGAGTTGTCTTTTATGGAGCTCAAGACTGCGCCTCCCACACACACTGCAAGCACACTGCAACTGATTAAGGAGCAGCTAAAAAACCACCCCACAGCAGCTCGGTGAAAATTAAAAATATCTTGAACTCAGAGATGACATCAGTGAAGTCCTTCCATAGAAGACAGAAGGGCAGCAAAGCCCAAGCACCAAGGGCAAGATTTCATCGTAATTGTTCCAGCACGGGAGAACATCCACATAAATAATCGTTGCGATGATGAGCAGCACGGTAACTATGGTACAGCCAAGCTCACCAAACATGGAGGACACCTGCTTAGGGCTGCATGTAGATAGCCTGATTTAGACAGGGGATCTGTGACCTTTGTACACCACCCAGCTGAGGAAATGTTACTCGGCATCCCCTTTTATGACCCTTAAAGGGGCTCTTGTTCCCTGAAAGCTGAGATTCCCGACCAGCTAGCATATGGGCTGAGATGTGCAAGCTTTAACCCAGGTACCCGTTGGGCCAGCTGAGCACGGAGAGATGATTACGAGCAGTTGAATGCAGGATGGTTGTGGATTCACAGTGAAGTGGCTAAGGACACCACAGCTGATCAATGCTGTTCAATTACAGTGCTGGAGACCATTGCAGGCCTTTTTGATGCAGATGGGAGCACAGGCCAGGGGCAAGTGTTGCCTCTCTATTACAGCAAGCTGAAGCGGTACTGATAAGGCTCTTACTGACTGTAAACCCTTTAAATGCCAAGCCAACTGTTAATAATAGGGCCTCCTGCAAGCCCAACACCCGCTAAAGAATTCTGTGTTCGCTCAGCAGGAAAGCGATTCACTCAGCGAGGTGCCACACATTTCCGTTGCTGATATTACATCGATGGAGGGTAAATGTGTCTCAGAACAATAACTGTTGTAATTCCAACAGACAAAGGACAGATTATTTCAAATGGGCGGTGCCAGCAAGGTTTAATTCCAGGCCCAAGAGCGCCCTTGACAGCAGCTTCCGTTTGACCCTGTGACCCCAGGGAAATACGGACCATCAGTGCCATGTCACTACACCTCTGCTATCAGAAGACTGTGTTACATTCGGCCCTTTCCCGTTGCGACCTGCATTTAGCTGCTTGACTGCTGGCAGAGGCTGGAGGAGACTGGCCAGAGCAGGCTGGCTGCCGCCATCACTTCGTCTGCTCTGCCGCCTCTAGGCTGGATTCACACCTCACAGATCAAATACAAACGCAATTGCAAACAGTTTTATTTTAAGGGTTTGTCCAGCATCACCTCCCTCTTAGGAACAGCTGGCGAGTGCCAGGAAAAGGCAGCTCTGTCTCGATGGATCCCCGCTCCTTCTTCCCCCAAGAGCCATCCCGTCTGGGCTCTGGGACCAGCTGAGCTCACAGTTCCCAAGTAAAAGCTCTGGAGTACACCCAGCACACCGGTGTGTGAGGAGACACGGCGCTGACAGCGGACTGTGAGCACTGCACCCTGAGATGCTGCCACCTCGGGGGCTACATTGGAAGGCTCGTATGGCCAAGCTGCCGGAGCTCGGAATACACCAGGACGGGAGATCCACACCAAATGTGCCTCACAGCTTCCAAACCACCCCAAAACAGACCTCAAAAACACAGAATTTCCAGTATAAAATTACTCTAATACTGAATCTACAGCTACTTAAGTTGCCTTCGACCATGTTTCAGTATTCCCTGAGATGAGCTTTTTTCCACATTTAAAATAAATAAACCAAAGACAAACATAGCCCCATGTCTAGCGTTGAACCACAAACAAGATTCTACTACCATTACCTTGAATAACAATTAAGCAAATCAGACAGTAACACATCAGTCAATTTCTGAAGCATTCATCATTGTAGAGCAGGCAAATGAAGCTAAACAGCAGGCCCAGCCTACTGGCCCTGGATCTGCAATGCAGACAGCATTCATTTCACAAGCTTAAGCAATCCTGTCCATCTGGCGCTATTTCTAACCCAAATTCAGAAGCACAGCCCCACAGTACCTCCAAAGTGAACTTTCTTCCTACACTTGGGTGTCTCTTCCATTTGCCCCCGCTGTCCCACTTCTCTCCAGCTGACTGCAGTTTCCCGGAAACACAGAGGCTTCTGAGGTGAGGAGACTAGCTCCACCTTTACCTCCTCAGACCCACGGTGCCCAGAAAATCGTGCCCACAAAGTTTCGAGTATCCGAAATGAGGTGAGTGAGCAGCCATAATCGCCACCGTGGGAAAACAGGAGAGACCGCGACACGGACGAAGAATCCTATTCAAGCTCCGTTGTTAGTGCCGGGAGAGAGAGAGAAAAAAGTACAAAAAAAAGAGGAGAAAAAAACCTATATCATGCCAAGGCCCACTCCATAGCAACCGGGGTGTACAGTGTAGAGAAGGTTTCCATGGAGATGCATCAATCAGGAATGTCCATGAGTGTTGCACTGAAGAGTTTCTGAGAGACTGGAGCGATTACACAGTCTGTAGATTTGATGAATGTGGAGAAATATACATTAAAATGATCCCTTTATTCCTGTGCCGGAAATATTTGCCAGAGTAATTCTACTACTACTACTACTACTACTACTGCTAATAATAATTATTATTATAAAATAATAATAATAATAATAGTAATATTTTACAGGAATAATTATTGTGATAATTGAATAAAATCAAGTAAATCAAACATCATATAACACATTAAACATTTTAAATAGTCCTGCTACAAATGATTTCTTCACCAGCAGGTGTTAACAGATGAAGTGTGATATTTAAACATTTCATTCGTGGTGAAAATAAAACAATTGGGCTTAGAGCTAGAAAACACCTTCAAATGTTACATAAAATTCTAAAATATAAATTAGATTATGACGATTTTAAATCTTAATTCTTTCCATTTGAAGGACGTGTCCATATCAACAAAATTTGACTGAACATTTAAACAAACATTCATCCAATGAGTATAAATAATTAATGTTCCATTTATTGAAAAAACATTTTATTGACAACACTCCTGTCTTTATTTTTCTCCTCAGAACAACTTCTACGAACAGTCGTGAATGTAGTATGTCTTGTTTGTTTGTGTGTGTGTGTGTGTGTGGGGGGGGTATCTTTGGCTTGTGAAAAGAGGAAAGAAAAAACCAAAAGATCATGCATATAAAGAGTGATGGATGATGATGTTGTTGATGATGTTATTATTATTTTTATTTTCATCATCGGCTTTATCAGAAACGGAGGACTATAATGTACACATCTTTACGAGTGTGCATGTTCATGTGTGCACACATGTACCCCGTGCATCCTTTCCATGAGCATTCTTTGGGTGTGTGGGTGAGGCTGCAGTGAGGTGGGCAAGAGTAGGAGTGAGCTGGGAGATCTACACTGGGCCAAAGCGAGCAGCAGGGGCACATTCAGTGTGCGAACGTGCGAGCACGCATGTGCACACTCCAACTGAAACGGCATAGAGACAAGGAGCACACCCCTCCCACACAGACCCTTTGTGCCAGCACTAGTCCCAGTTCCACCCATCCTTCCCAGTTCCTGCGGTGGACACAGAGACAGCTCAGCCCTCTAGATCCATGCGTGTGTGCTTTCGGAAAGCAGTGACACTGGATCTACAGCTGGTGCAACTGCACAGAGCAGAGGGCACACAGCAGGAAGGTGCATGCAGGTGAAAGTACATTTCAGTGTATGGGTTTACTAGGCCGTGTTACTGAAACTGATGCTGACTGAAGGAGCAGCGTGCAGTGGCCACCCGCTGGATGAACTTAAATGACAAGAAGTTTCTGTGTAATCTGCCTTGTCCCTAGAGAAAGGTTTTATTTCCTTGAGGATGCTGGTGATTCTGAAATGCCATTTCACTCCGATGCTAATCTTTAGTTCTGAAATCTTTAGTTCTTTGGGCAGTGGTGCCCTAATGGTTAGGAAAGTGCACTTATAATTCAGAGGTTCGAATCCCCGATCAACCAGGCACTACTAATGTACCCTGAGCAAGGAACCGCCCCCAAGCGCTACTACCCAGGCACTGAATTAGCTGCCCACTGGTATGTCATGACGTCACATATGGGCTAAATGCAGAGGACACAATTTTTTGTTGTGCATTGTAGTGTGTCAACACTGATCACTAAATTGTAAATGCAATATTGGAACAAGCTTTAATTTTGTGAGCACTCGGCCTTTCAATTTGACAAACTTTCAACACAGTGAGATTACAATCAATTAAGAAAGCATCACTGTGTCTGTATTATTCAAATCTTTCTATCTTTCTGTGATTTAGATAACTAGATCTGCTGTGGTTAGGGCTGTCATTGACAATCATTAATATTAGAGAAATTTAATGATTAACGTGAGTAATCACTTTATAATACTTAGCAACTGACTCGCAGTCACTCTCAGACGTGGTCAATTTAGGCACTCCTGTTAACTTAAGATGTGTGTTTTTGGATCGTGTGCAGAAAGTGGAAGGTGCAACATGCAATCTCCACTCACACAGAGTGGTGTGTGGAGACAGCTCCACCCCCGACTTTGCGTGTAATACACATACAAATATCACAGAGGAAAAACCATGATAGTCAGTTAGGCTAAAACAAAGGATTTTGCTAAAACATTTCTATAATGTTGCGGGAAACATAAATTAGCAAGCTCTGCAATTTTAATGGTAGCTCCTTTTCAAGATTATATAGTAAATGTCCAAAAAAAAAAAAAGTTCATCTCCATTGCTTCTGCATGAGCTCTGCATGCTCTCTCCCAGCCAATCATAATCATTTCCATCCTTGCTGTAGGATTCACTCAAAGACAGTATGGTACTTTAAAGAAAATTACAAAAATGAGTGAGAAGGAAAAAAGTGCACAGGAACAGTTCACCAAAATACATTTATTTTCCTCAGTGAGAGAATATTTTAGATTCAGATCCATGAATGTATTCTTTTAATATGTTGTGATTTTTACGTTCTGTGACAACTGTATGGCAAAAAAAAATTAATGAAAATAACACGAAAATACAATCTCCACTTAGTTTTAGTTTTCAAAGTCTACAGTATATGCAAAAGTCCTGCAAAAATGAAAATTAAAATGAAATTGTATCATTCACATTTTACTGTAATTTTCCACTAATGTATGAGTCAGATGTGAAAAATTTAAAAATACCATCAAATAATTTGACTTTTGCTTTGCAAATGAGTAGCTTGGTTAAGCCATGTTTGACTTTATCATTAGCTCAGGTGACACGGGTAACAATATACAATAAACACAATAATAACAGAATCCGTAAACGCACTAAAAAAGCACAGCAGTGATCCATAGCTCCACCCACTGCCTCGCTTCAATTAACATATATTTTCATGACGTGTAATGAAAATGAAAAAGCAGTAGGAAAAAGTCGGAAATGAAAAGTCAAATTGGAAAATGAAAAACAAAGACAATGAAGACAAAAAGGTTCTTTAATTTTATTTTTAATTTTTTTACATCTGACTCATACATCAGTGCAAAATTAAAATGGCACTATTTTCATTTTGGCAAGATTTTTGCACAAAAGGCTTTGAACACTAAATGGAAAAGTGGAGATTGTATCTTAATTTTAGTATTTTCATTTTATTTATTGCAGAAAACTCCTCCCATACAACTACATTTTCATTCACTTTAGAATGTAAGATGCTCCCAGCTTTCACTCTCTGTTTTCCATCCACAATATTGTCTGTAATCAAGAAGGCAAATTTTAATCCACACTTTTTAAATAATTCGGTAATTTTAAATAATCCAGTCATCTTGACGGCTCTAGCTATGGTAAACAGTTAAATGTTATTGCAAAAAACTTCTTCTGACAGTCAATATAATAATATAACTCCTTTTCACTTCTGCTTAAGAAATCCTAAGTACATCCTGACTTTCAAATGCTTGTATTAACACAAACATTGAATGGATATAAAGTTAGCTATTCAACCAAAATAGCGATATTCACATTTGCAGACGCTTGCTGTAGGAAGTCAGAGTAATCATGTTGCCAGCAAGCTTGTCAGCGTTTTATCAATGGGAGAGTTTATATAGATTTCAGCATACGCCTCGTGTTACAGCTGGCAGGCCAGCCCTCATTTTCCAGTGAGGAAGAACTCACAGTTGTGGAAATATCTGCATGTTTAGGAATTAAATTGTGGTTAAAAAAAACACATTTAAAACTAATTAATGGAAATTTCCTGAGCCCTTAAACTTGTATGGTTTTTTGACAGTTTAAAGAAAATCAGAATATGTATCACAGAGAAGTTCCTCCAAGACTTCAGACTGTGGAAATATCCAATGTACAGGCCTCCTCAACTATGAAGATTTAATGACATCCAGGTCACACTATAAAATTCACAAAAAACTGCATGAACATTTATTTACTACAAATTAAACATAACAATGTGGTTTCACATTCTAAGATGTAAAACAGTCACTCTACCTCCATACTAAATATAGCTTAATTTTAAGGTACAATAAAGTATCATTAACCCAGCCTATGGTAAAGAAAAGTTGATGCCTCAGCGATAGAATTCAAACATCTGACTTCAGAAGTCAGAGAAGGAAGGACCGCAGAGTCCCTCTAGAATTTCGCAATGAATACTAAATCAAGTAAACTGCAATGCGGGAGCTTGCAATATTTCAAAGTTGCCACAACATTCCCGCAAGAAAAGGCCAAATCAGAGAGTTTGCATTTGAACCATGACACGTCCTGTGATGCCATCGCAGCATGTATTCACGTGTGTTTCAAAGCATTCACTGATGACTGTGTTAAAACAAGTTTCTATTTGTAGAGCTAAGGGTGTCTCAAAACATTATTATTTTTGGCTAGTTTGTGAAGCAGTTTCTGAGAAAATGTGTTCTTTCACTTTTCCTTGGACAGGGATGACATGTCTCTTTATTCACTGGTAGTATTTTAACAAATTCATAGACTTGCACTTTGCCAAATCATGCAAAAGTTTCTGCAAAAAAAGCGCATAGAACTCCGCAAGTTGCGTTGCAGGCACCACACAAATAAAGCATTTTATCCACAACAATTACAAAAAACTGATTTTAAATAAGGGCTGACTAAATATTTAACTCCCGGGGAATAAAAAACCTGGGTAACAAGGAGAACATGGAGCCCTAGGCAGCTGCGGAGAGTGCCAGCACTGCTGGAGGCCAGTCTTGGGTTTATTTCTCCCATCAGCCCTTGGCCAGGGGAAGGCATGGACATTCATGCAGTGTCTATCCAACCCTCAGGCCCCACCCCAGCAAGGATGAAGTCTGCTACGCTGCTTTGACAGACTGTAGCTCTGAGTCCCATTTCAAAACTCAACCAAACTGTTGCCTTTATGTCTAAATAAAGCAAATCTGTTAATTCTTGATTCCAGTTGGGGGGGATAAAGTAAACAGATAACCTGTGTGGGCTGTGTGATCAACCCTGGGACACTCTCCCTGCTTGCAGTTCATAGAGTAGGGCATGGAGAAGGAGAAGGCAACACTGCACACTGGTCCCATCTGCCTTCTAGAATCAGGGGAGCCAGTGCAGCACAATATGCAAAACGGGGGCAGAGAGTGAAAGTAAGACAGAGCGAGACCAAGTCGATGTCCCAGAGGACAGAGCAAGAGAGAGAGACAGACAGACAGACACCAGCTGCTTCCCCATACAGCAAGGTGGCTCACACACATGCCCACACCATGCCGGGCTACAGATGTGAGGCCGATCTCAGGCATCTGTGCCAACTGCATCAACAAGCCCAGATCACTGTGAGGCAAAACAAAGCCATGGCCCGTGCAGCAAACAGCTGACGTTTACTATTCTTAACCAGTACTCTTGACTGACATTCGACTAATGCCATCATCACAGTGCCAAGCAGCCCAGCCTCCCAGTCGCTGAAGCACTGCCCTCACTTACGTGGCCTCTCGTCACTTGGCTTGCTGGGGAGCTCCTCCACGCAATCCGCTGGGAACCATCCTATGTGACCTCGGGCGCTGCCTTCCCAGAAGCCCCCTTCGCCAATGCTCAGGACTAGACCAGGGAACAAAAGAAGGAGCGCTTAACAGGCAACGTGCACAGCTTGAGGTTTATGAATAGGTTTGCACATGCTTAACATTAAATGGAAAGTGCTACCGTGAGAAGCACAATAAGGCTGCAAAAAACAAGGTTTAAGGTTATTCAGTAGCTTACCACATCGTATAATCTATCATTTATGTAACTCTTTACCTACTACCCATGCCCGTACCCTGCTTGGCATATTTATTGCATAAAATTTTGTAGTAATCAGAACTCTATATGTAGCTGGGAGGCATAATCTGTCGCCCATTCTCTTTACCATCTGGTGAATGCAACTTGGCACCCTAAGTGTTCCTTGCCAGTGGCAGCAGAACGACACAAAGTGTCATGCGCCGGGCACAGTCTGCACACAGACCGAAACCTTCTGCGCTGTTCTCTCCTCATACTTAAAGGGTTGTATGGTACAGGTTAGGCCAGCACAACGTGCAGAATCTGTAACAGATCACAAGGACTAGGATAATCAGATGGTTTGAGATTATACTTGGGTGGCATCTAATTTTTCACACCATCACATGGTCTAGTATGGTTGCAATGGTACAAATATTCATAGTGTGGTGTCACCATTTTCAGTAGTTACATCACTTTCAGTTCAGAACGCACAACACATATGTATGAATGCATTGCTTGACACAGGAAAAATCTGAATTCAGGAATAGGGCTGGGCGATTTTACATTGATATTATATGGTGGATGTTCAATAATCACCAGGGCCTCAGATGAGAGGTGAAACACTTGCCCGGATGCTAGTTTTACGATACTATTTATGCCCACAATTTGTTAAACAGATTAGTTGTGCACCAAAAAAATCCTAATCAGACGTGCTGTGCAAGTTAGCAACCTATATAAACCCTGTATCTTTATGTTTATTAAATTTGTTTAGCAGAGCACACCACATTATACTGTTTTGGTATACGGTGGCTTGGTATTCTTCAATGCAATATACACTGAAGTGGCGGCAAAGAAAGGGACAGGTCAGCAGCCAAAACATCTTTTAAAAGAGGAGATATTGTGAATAAGTGAGGTAAAAAGACATTGGTGGTGTAGTGGCACTTTTTTCAATTAGGAACCAAACAATTATTTAATATAACGATATTCATAATTTATAAGGATTTCCATAATACCAACTTTGGGGCATAATAAAAGGATAGTTTAGGTACAATACTAATGTGGGTGTTTTTCCCGAAAGCCATTCATCTTGGCAAATAACAAAGAGGATAAAGAACAGTGAAAGGAGTGAGGTCTATGTGCGTTTCCCAAAACCCTTTGTTATTTCAGAATTAACAAACAAACTTCATGTAGTACTTTGTTGGCTCTTCCCCATCCTCCATGAGAAAAGCACAGACTGTGGATAACAAGAACATCAATTCCATGTAATTCAATGATGAAATACATTATAAGACATATGGAAATGTAAAGAAACATACACTAATTAGAAAATCAATAAAAAAAACACACACCAAAGTAACCCATTATTTAGACCACAATAAAACAACCTATTTGCTGAAAATATAAAAATAGGCTTCATGAAAATAAATGAGCAGCAATAGGAAAAGAAAGTAATATTTCTCAAAAGAAGCCTTAAAACAATTTATTGAGAAGGTGGTCAGAATCATATACCATATAAAAATCATCCTCATCCTGGGTTGTTCCCTTGTATTGCACCCGTAGCCTCCAGAATAGGATCTAGACCCCCCGTGACCCTGAATAGGATAAGCGGTTTCAGAAAAGGCAAGGATGAGTGGATATAAAAACCATATTTTAATAAAATAATTACTATTTCTGTACCTTAAAAGGTACTATTACCCACAGCTAAGGGGACAACTGCCAGACCCTTGAGGGTACAGCCCCAGCGACCAGCAAAGGTACTGATTTTCACCCTTTTTTTGAGAGTGCTAGCACCAGAATTACATCTTTTACATGCCCAAAGCACCCTCTACAGCAATGTGCGTTCTTTGGTATATGGCATTATACCTCTCATCAGCAATGGTTTGAGGATTCAACACTAGAGGCAGCAGGTATTCGATAAGAGAATAACTACTGTCTCACAACAACCAGCCACCAGCAAACACACCATCATGTACCATCTGACGCGCTCCAAAACTGGAGCAAATATAAGCATCGTGTGTCTGTAAAATGTCCTTGATGGCTGCATATTGCTTAGAAATGTAGGCCTTCCGCCAATTATCTTGTGCTTTCCGACAGGTGCAAGTGGGATTCAAGGGGCGGAGAATATGAATAAAGTTGAGGGTTTCATCTACTGTACCTACAATGACAGGTATGTCTGCAATGGAATGAAAACCAATTTTAATGTCATGCAAGGCATCCCCTCCTGCTGGACATTGCATGTAGTTGTGTGCATGGTGCAATAGAAATGTGATCAGTGCTTGCACAGTTGCAGGACACAGCTGCCTTGCTGAGATCACGTGCAACAGAGCTGTCAGAAGCTGCATGGTGCACTGAATGCAAAGATATGGTGTGTTGCTCTTATTTACCCTGCACTAGGACAAGGGGGCTCATTATTTCACCCTAGGCCAGTCTGTATTTCTCTATGAATTACTGAGATAGTCTAAGGGGTTCATGATCAGCAGCAACAGCAGTTTGGCTTCATGGACGGCACTGTCTCAAACACTGTCTTCTGTTGATTTGCACAATTCTCTGCCATTGCTGTTCATGAGGGGTGATTCGCCTTCCCAGTTCAATAGATGTGACTGAACACACAGCAAGTCTGCTAGCTTACCAGGGTTGTTCAGCAATTATGAATTGGATTTTAAATTGACTTGGCCACACCCAATAAGATGTTGAAATGACAAAAATAATAATTTAATCCACTTCAATTCAATAATAGAATACTGTCATTTAATAAATCAAAACATAATTACACAACAGATTTACTTCCAACATGGTAGATGTATATATTGACTTTACATATATACTGGGGAGTAAAATTTATATTTGCATGACTGTAAGATAATAATTGTGTAATCGCTTTAGCCTATTCTAACAATATGCATTTGGTTTATGTCAGCCCTTTACGTTCTTTTCCATGGGCACATATTTATTGTTTTTGCACATTTAATTCTTTATGTTGGTCACTATTTGTGAGGAGTCTGCATGCAATAGCTTTTCCTGTGGGTAGTCAAGATGGATAGGGCTGTGATAGAGTTACTTTTATGACAGTATGAAGTGCCTATTCACCATGACACACAAAATCACAGTTAAACTATTTATTGTATAGGTGACATTTCAAGCATGGCATTCATTATGAATGACAGTGACATTATGAATGACAGTGACATGCCCTTCTCAAGCAGGTGTTCGAACAGGGGGGCTTGGCTGACGGGTACTTTTTGCTGCCATAAGTATTCGGGATCGCATGATGGGGGGTATGGCCGGGATTCAGTGTATGCTGTATATGTTAACATGCTGGGTAATTCATACTGAAATATTAGAGTGAATTGTTAAAGCTACACTTACACTATGTATATGAATTTATGTGAAATCAATTCCATTTTAATTATATTTCTTTATATTCAAAGTCAAATTGTGATTCTCAACCATGTCTTCAACCGATTTATGAATTGAATTTGATTTTCAAAGTCATTCTCAAGTCTCTTCTGAATGGTTCACAACTGAAATGTCATACAGGTGTTAGACCAACAAGCCTCATTTGTGCCAATTAATAATCAACGTCATAGTTTTATATTGCAATATTAACCTCTTATTAATCATCAGTATTATTACTTTGTCCAAAAAATGTGCATCAATGTGCTTTTCTGATCTGTCTTGGCTGATCTGTATGTCTCTGTGACAGCAGGCAAAAGTTCAAATAAAGAGTGATGTAGAAAATAACAAGTTAGTTGGAGCACTTGGAAATCTAAGAACGAAGGGTTTCGGGAAATGTGTGCTAATTAACGATATATCTTAAGTACTAGATAATTAACTACTTAGCATTAAGAAACTTTTGGGAAAGCCACCTCTGATTAACAAAAAATTCACGAAACGTTTTGCCCCTCATCTGAAGCCCTGGTAATTATTGCGCATGCACGACATAATAGATGTTATATTGCCTAGCCTTATTCAGAAATACATGATCAGTTTGAAAAGCATTGTGGCTGTGAGTTGGTAATACTGTTTACATTCAGTCATAATCAGCAGATTAGGAACATTTTGGTTTCTCAATAAATTACACCAACACCAGAGAGAGAGAGTAGTTAATATGACCAAGACTCTCTGTGGGCTCTATTATACCAAACTCAGATATGTTGCTAGAATAACATCCAACATGCAAACTCATAAGATGACATAACCTGATTGTGTGTACAATGAGACCAAGACAGAATCATACTCTGGAGGATAATCCCCTTATCGCATTTAAGGCACTTTTGTCAGTAAATTCAGACCAAGCTAAAAAAATAATTCTGGCTATAGTGGTGTTTATCACTACAGATATGTTTACATACTCAGTAGTAGAGCACATAGGATTTTGGACAGGATTTAGTCCATTATAATTGTATGGGCACTTTCACATCTAAGTTCCTGAACTTGGTCCCTGCTTACAAGTCCCTGGGCTGTCACAACCAGGAACTTTTGCAGCTCCTGGCTACTTTTATGTGTCAGTTTCACACAACACAACAGGAATTGGGACCTTTATGATAAATAAGCACAAAAGATGCTTTTGTATGAGAATTTTATATGAAACTACACCAGCTTTTATATACTATATACCCTACTTCTATGTTCTGCATTTCCACATAACTTCGAAGTAGGCGCTAGTGCTTGAGGTCAGCCAATCAGCATGTTATCACTATAAACACATCCCCTGTGTTTGAACGAAAAGGACCCAGTCTATAGTAGTTCTAAAAAAGGGTTTCAGAACAACTTCTGAGCAATTGCAAAATTTTGCAAGTTGAGTGTTCCTTTTCAAGATTATTTAGTATATGTAAAATTTAAAATATATACAGTGGTACCTTGGTTCTCGAACTCACTAGAACTTGAATTTCTTGAAAGTCGAACAAACCAGTTTGACCTAGAACTAGGGCCCAATCACAAACTATACCCTCGACACTCCGCCTTCATTTCGAGTCACACTCCCACTGAGTCACCCTCACAACGTGCCCTATGCACTTAAACTGAAGAAAACTGTTACAAAAAAGATTTGAGACAGACTTGCCCTCACAGCGCCTTTTTAAAGTCTTCTTTACCGGAAAGAGAAAATGCATGACGTGGTGATTTGACCAAGTGGATCTATCAAGAAGCTGCATTTTCTTTAATGACATATCAGTTATTTAAAAAAAAAACAAAACACAAAGTCTATCTAATGCGGAAGACGACGGCTATGTCGTCTTATTGCACTGAGCAATTTTAAGTATGTACACGTCATATTGATGATTATACAATTTCTACTAGCTAACTTAGTTTACACGCATAAATCATTCACATTACTTCTGTACCAAATACCTGATCAGATCTGTAGGCAAATATGAAATATAAATTGTTATTGCTGGTGTGATTCTGTAAGTTTGCGTACGAACATTTCTTCGCATGGTTTCTAGTTTGAAAAGAACACAAAATGTCTCGTAATCGGATCACGATAAAATCTATCTGTACTGACCAGCTACAAATAACTTTTTCTTGCATTCATGAATTATATTTATACATTTCACAGTGCTGTTAGAATCCAATTATTACATTATCGCGCTGTTCTGTTTCCTGTGCGCTAGGAATTGTGGGATATGGAAGTGGTAGTGGAACCGCACGAGCTACTGCCCGATCTGCAGTCCTGGCCCGATTTGCGGACACATGCGCACACTGGTGTCTGATCTGCGAACGCATGCGCACATTGATTTTCCATGTACGTCACTATTTGATCTATATACTGAATGCCTGGCCAAGAGGTGAGGCCACTTCCTGTAAAACTCCACGCTTCACAGGAGCTGCAGCCAGACTGTCTTGAAACGCTGCGCAATGCACCGACTTCCGTAAACTCCTGCCCGATTATGTTTTTACATTACAAAACAATGTTACATATTTGACAGAACGTCATACAGTAATCGATAATCATTGCTTTACTCACAACTAAGACAAGTGCAGACAATAATGTATTTGTAGAAAAATGAGTGGAATGCAGTGGAATGTCTTATTCTGAGCTAGTGTATGCTACAATTTTTGCTCAGAAAATGTTCAATTATACATATTGAATATAACTAATATCAGTTAGTTGTTGGAATATACATAAGTAAATGAATCAGATAAATATTCACCTAAATTAAGTTCAACTGAAATATTCCCAATAAACAGACTGAAAAGTAGATGTTGATCCTTTTGTGGACTGTGCCTTCAATATTTAAATACTGTCCATAGTGTTTTGTATGCTGTGTCAATTTAACTAACAATACATAACAGAGATCACCGACTACTTCCCTACTCACACGCTGTGTAGCTGGTGTCGCGCATCCGTACGCAGATCGGACAGCCACAGCCAGGCAGTCAGTATACAGATCAAATAGTGATATACACCGAAAACCAGTGTGCGCATGCGTCCGCAGGCCAGGCCACGACCGCAGATCGGGCAGCTACAGAGCCACCATTGTTGCTGCCTCGTTAAAGGAGGGCATAATCGACCACTCCCCCTTATCTCTTGCTGCTTTGAGAAACACTTCAACATGGCGACGGGTCTCAGGAAGGTGCAAATGAAGGCGGAGTGTGTAGGGACCGGTTTGGGATTGGTCCTAGATCTGAATATCAGAAGTCGAACCGTGAACATTGACCTAATATAAATTGTATGCGCTAGGAAATGAGTCATACTACGATGCATTACTTACTTGAATGCCTTCTTGGCAGACTGGACGATTAACCAAAAAAAGCAGCGCAACATTACAGTAACTAACAACAAATAAACCACTAACGTGTACTATTAGAGCATTTAAGTAATTTATTTAAACTTTATTGTATCAGGTAAATTAACGGAAAACCAGTTCTCATTGCTTTACGTGATATTCGAGAGAAATGCCACATTATGCATCGGAACTGCCTGGGATATAAACGTCATGTGTGGAACTGAATTCTTCAGCCAATAAGGGCAAAGGTGTGTCATCACGGAGGCGGTTCCAGTTTATGTAGCCGGAAGGAGCGGACAACGGTAGTAATAACAAGAGATAATGTTGGAATAAGATCTTCATCGTTTTGGAAGTCATTAAGGAAAAAAATCTCTTCTTGTTTTATCCTGTTCATTTTATGTTTAAATGCTAAAAAAATATTTAGGTGTAATTTTGGGAAGCCAGGAACCAATTAGTTGGTTTTCCATTATTTCTTATGGGTAAAATTCGATCAGAACTCGAACTTTTCAGGATTCAATTTGAATTACGGAACGGATTAAATTTGAGAACCGAGGTACCACTGTACTTTACTAAGGTAATAAGAACCCTGTGAAATATAATTATCATTCTTGGAGTACTTCCACCTTGCTGCAAACCCTTTGAGAAACCTGACAGAATGCTAGGACTGTGAACTGGCTTTGTGAACTTAGGTACATGGGGAGGCAGTTCTCCATGTGCAGTCCCCAGACTAAGACAGCCAGAATGGCCCAGCACACAGACAGGCCCCTGATATTGTGTATATGGGCCCCCAGGGGGCAGTGTCCAATATCACAACTTAGAAGTTAATCAGTTTCAACAATATGCCCAACAACTTGGTGAGAAGCAGCAGCTGGACAGAAGGTTGTATAGCAAGAACCACAACAGGAATCCTATTTAAAATTTTCTTTTTAATATGATTCAAATTGATTCAGTTAGCCAAGGGGTACCTAAGTTAGTTAAGCTAAATGTCAGTTTAGCAGGTGGAATTGGAGCAGCAGGCAGGTGGGCCAAATTCCATGCAGACCCAAGTACACATTCATAAATGCTGAGCCTCACCTTTCACCCTGTCGTTCTTGTAGAGGGGGATTTCTCCTTCTGCTTGGGGCTGATAGGACTTCACCACCACAAAGTGCCTGCCAGGCACAGCACTATACAATTTGCGCTTTGGGCCCTGGTGCTCCGGACCAGGGTGGCCCTCCCGGCTGGAGCTGGGGCTGTGGAAAAGAGCAAAGGGGGTCACGGTGAGGAAAGCTGATCAACCACCTACAGTCTGCATCAGACTGGCCTCATCAAACTCCCCCTTGAGTAGGAAGCACATCACTACACCATTGCAATAATCATGCTTTTTTTCTGATACACAAATAATTTCATTTTCTTTTATAAATACTTTTATAAATTTGTGCTCCTGCCGTCAACCTAATTTTACCATTGGGAATCCATAAAGTATATTCTGTACCATTTTATTTAAACATATTTTTCACATAAAAATAGCAGTACACACAGGAAACAGGTTCAAATGAAGGAATATGTGCAAAACTGTGACTCTGACATCTTCAACAATAAGGTAGCATTCAGTATGACACAAACTACTTAAAATAACGACATATAAATGAAAGATCTCATACACCACAGAGCATCAGCATACACATGTAAGATTGAACATTAGCAATATATACACTAATGGGACTCCATGCAAAAAATGATTCAAGATACAACACATCGATCTCTATTTCACAGCAAATTAATTTTAACACGACAATACAGAATGATTGCACTACTGCCAATCAAGTATCGTTCAATTGTGTCTGGAAGAACTATTCTCAACCTCTGTGCATCTACGACAAGCTTCTGTGTGTATTTCTGGCTTTGTTAGGCTCACCAGACTCAAATATTTAAAATGTAAAATGACGTGTGGGTTCCCTCTAGTGGACAGAAGAACCAATATTTATGACCTACTTCAGGAGAGGTCACATCTGGCCCATCTACCTTCAAATAGATTTTATATTAGTTAAAAAAGATTTTTGGAATAGCTCAAATCCAAAAATCATTTTCTCTACATGATTAATCAATTTCTGCACAATACAAATAATACACATCTTAGCATCTCTATATGGAAAGGGCAATGAAAGAAATTTGAAGTGGTTCATGTCCAATATTACTACCCGTTAAAACATGTTCATTGTCCTAATTGCTTAGATTAATTTTAATACGCACGGAATACAGATCTGTGCGATATATCAGTTTGCTAACATTAACTTCTGACCGTAATTACACATGCAACTTTTCACTATAAGAATACCAGTGGAAAAACAACCTCACAGTAAAAAGAAAAATAA
>JABFDZ020027109.1:18923-29707 GCA_019775955.2 Pollimyrus isidori
TGACCGTAATTACACATGCAACTTTTCACTATAAGAATACCAGTGGAAAAACAACCTCACAGTAAAAAGAAAAATAACTATTAACAACTATTAAAAATAACTATTTTTACATTACTAAAAATTTTTGAGTGGGGTTCTGTACTTGCAGCTTTCAAGTGATCTCATCTCAAATAACTGGTGTACCTGAAGTACAATAGAGTGTTTTTCATTTGAAAAGTAGTTTTGACATATAACAGAGCAAACTATCTAAAAATAAAAAACAATCAAAAGTCAAGATTTCTCTTGTCAGTTTGTCTTTTGCTATACTCCTACCCCTTGTTTAGATACAGAGCGATCCATGTTGCGTACGTGTAGAAGGCTGCGTAAGTGTAGAAGGCTGCGTAAGTGCAGAAGCCATTTTCCTACACAGTGAGGGGACTGGGTGAGCTGCAAGTAGGCCACAGGAAGATGAGCTGAAGGTTAAACCAAGCTGGATATAGAGCCTAATTCACTGTGCCTGCAGAACTGATAAGACTCCATTTGGGATGCAGTCTAATTAAAACAACATAGAAGCACATTCATTAGCTCTTCCAAATAGCAAATTGTCTGTTTCATTTTAATGACCGGTTTCCTAAAATAAATAAATAATAATAATGAGTGACAGTATCATTGCATGTCTGTGTTGTTTACTGGTCTTTGACAACAGAACAATGAAGAGGAAAGAAACTTATTATTGTAGTAACAATAGTACTAGCAGTAGTAATAATGAAAACATGTAGTCTATGAGAACACAAACTAGATCATTTAACATTCGCCTTACTACACAGACTGACCATAGACAAGCAGCATGCCACAAAATGAACATGGCCTGAACAACCTTGTATGCCAGCACACAGCTGTGAGGCAGGACAACAACCTCCTGGTACATGGAGCAAACCACAGCCCACCCCTAGCCTCCCACACATACTGACATAGTCAGAAGCAGAATCTCTCATCCGTACCTGGAGCATTTACCAAGGCCAGCACAGTGCAGCCTGGCAGCAACAAGAGCGACGCAGCAAGATCAGACGTGGCCCCACCACAGCACCACCCATCCTCACCAGTGAATAGTACATTTACTTGTTTAGCAGATGCTTTTTGTCTAAAGCAAAGCACAACTGAGGATCAACTATGAGCAATCAGGGTTAAGTGCCTTACTCAAGGGCCAACTGTGATATGCTGACTCTGTGGGCCACAGGATATGAACTCACTCATCTTCTGGACATGGGCACAGATTCCTAACCAGCGGAGCTACTGTATACACCAGCCCAGTAATACATGGGTCCACTGCTCTGGATCTTTTTCTTACCCACAGTAACATTGCATTGTTGTCATTAACACTCTTCATCAAGGCCAGGACTTGAACCAAAAAGTACTAGCCCATGACAGCAACATAAAAACAACATAAAACTGGAAAATCAGTATTCCAGTGGGAGCCACATGATGGGACTGGTATTGAAAGCATCAATAATGAGGTAGCAATGCAATGGCAGTAATTACCTAAGCTGTATCTTCCTCAAGTGACCCGTACACGGAACCATCCCACTAACATGTATTCTATCGACATGCAATATGGAGGGAAAGAAATGGAGAGGAGATCAACTTAGTCAGTACATTTTTATCTGCATTTACTCAACCTGGAGAGAGATAAAACTCCCACTTGCTCATTTTGTCTTAAAGTAAACTACTGACATAAATTGACAAAAACAGCTGGTTTAAATACATACACAAATTGTACCTTGCCAGAGCACAGCTCCGCTCCTTCAATGTTAACATCTTTTTCTTAACGTCTCAAAATTTAAAAAGATTCAAAGTGAGCAGTTTAATAGAAGGTTAGTTTTGCACTAAAAAACGTTTCTTTTCCTTTCAGCTTAAGTGTTCATTTTCATTTTAGTAGCTCTGACCAGACACTCATTTCTGAAGTGGATGAGCTATTCTTATATGACGCCCTGATTTCTACCCGGTGTTTTTGTGTTTTGATTTACTGCGTTTACCTTACTGCTGACAAAATATCACTTGCTAGCTAGACTGTGCTACAGGCACAACGTATGAAAGAGGCAATCCGTGAATAACTTGATATCAATGCATTTTCACAGGGACATTACAAACGAATAAGCAAGAAAATTACTTGTAGTGATTAGGCATTTTCATGCTTTTTTAAGTTTCATTTACAGTTACCCCTTTCATATTTGAGCGGGTTAGGGGTGGAAATCTGAAAATTTATGAATGACCTCCTGACCTGAAACTATAACAGTCTATCAATATGATCGATAACATAAAAAGTCCATTTATTACCAATTTCTAAACAAACTTTCTAAACTTTCTAGACTTTCTGTCACAAAGCATATCTTGAAATTTTTATGTCACAGTCAACACAACCTTTTTCCTCTTAGAAACACTTACAGAAGCTCTAGAAGCACTATGTTTTTGGCCTGATAAGTGTAAAAGTTACTGCAAGGAACAAGAGATTCCATGGTCACAAAGACAGCTACCATACAAGTCAGGCTGGTTTCTGAGACAAAGATCTCCAGCTTACCCAAGCCAAGATGTGTAGATAAGTGTTCATTAATTAATTTAAACAAAAATAACTTTTACTATTAAAAATACAGAATGCACTTACAATACGATATTGAATAACATTAATATATATCATTTTATGTGATCCGAATCATTCACAGTATTGTTTATAATTCTGGCTTATGCGTTTTCTGTGAGTTTCTGTAAACTTTTGGCAAGTTCCAAAATTTTTATTGTTCAAGGCCAACTCGCGAATAACCAAAACTGTGAATGTCAAATTCACAAATCTGCAGGGACGACTGAACATGCTATTATTCAAAAAGTATTATTTAACCATACGATACGTATGCATATGTAAAAATAACTACCACATTTTCCAATTTATTTTGTATTGATTTGCACAACATGGTAACAAATGAACACATCTTTAAGATAAGACTTAAAGACCTCCCCCCTGCTTTACTGGGCTCTCTCTCCGCTCTGATTCTGATTTAACCCCAGCTACACGAATCTATTTATGCAACAAACAATTCATGAAAATTATGCAGATACTCTGTGCAACAAAGACTTACATATAATACAGAATTACATGCTGAACAAAATGTCACAGATGTGATTAGATAGGTTACGTATTGCATGAGCCATCAGTAAACATGGCGTGCACCACGTACAGCACTTCAAGACATAGCTTCAACCCTGGGCCCACTTATGTGATCGCTCTGTATATCAGACCACAGTTACTGTAGCAAAAACACACCGGGGTCCGGAGCCACGAGGCAGCCCAGTTTGACTCATTGGCAGTCAGTGTTGTCCCCCCAACAGTTCCCCTCCTCCCTAGGGCCAAGTGGGACGCGTTTCCATAGCATGCAGTGTGGCGCAACAGAAAGTGGGGCAGAGCTCCATAAAGCCGGGCAAGGAGCGCAGTCTCTGGGCACTTGTGGCCCCGGGTGCCGGCATCAAAGCGCTGAAGGTCAAAGCCAAAGGCAGCTTCTAGGGGGAATGAACTCTGACAGAGAACTGGGGCAGTGCAAAAACACCTCCTTCATAAGGTACTCTCACATCCCACATGAATTAGACCCTCTTTTTGCAATATTAACATGTGCATTGTAGTCACTGTTAAACCACCACCTAATGATCAACACAAATAAGAGACTGAACCCCACAAGCCACAAAAATAAAGATAAAGACCCGTCTGTGTCTCGTCTTCGTGTCATTGGAGAGTCTGAGCACTGCAATGAGATAACTACAGAAAGGCATGAAGAAGATGCTGTGCACAGGAAGTGGGCTAGAAGATCAGCAAAATGAGTGCATAGCAAGAGAAGAAGGATCCAAGTGTTATACTTTACAGTGCCATTTGGGGTTTCAACAGAAAACATTAGGAGGTCATAAAGCAGAAATGTGAGTGAAAAGCAAAGCAAGCAAGCAATGTGTAATGTGTAACATGAAAACAAACAGATCAAATGAAAATCTAACATCCAAACAGATCCAAATAAAATCTCTCACTCTACTTGCTCATTCGTAAACTTAAACACTGTTACACAACATCTACAACACATCTGTTTCTTTAAAAGAGAAGACAGTTGTTCTGTCAGTAATACAAAAGGAAAAAACCCCAAGATGCACATGTGGAACGAGGAAAATAGACAATGACTATGAACAATAGCAACACACGGTCAGGGATAATGTTTGAGGAATGTGCTGCTAATCAGCTCTGAGCTTGAATGCATCACCCAAAAATAAAGCAGTGGCTGAACCTGTAGAATCTGTCAAGAATTCATGTAAGAAGTTATTGGCCAATGTAAGGAAAAATGCAACCAATCACAAAACTCCCTTTAACTGTATATCTTAGTCAAATGCTTGCCCAAGTACCATGACGAACTGTTGGGTGCAACGTTATACAGTACTGTTGCACCCAACAGTCCGTCATGCAGAAAAAAAAGCACTGAGACACAGATGCTGTAGTTGCTGAATGGGGGGCGTCACACTCACCCACACATACTTCTGCTAACAGCTACATGCTGTGTGAGTCAGTATCATGTGGATTCTGTTTCTTAATGGCTTCAATAACCACCCAACGACAGGCATGGAATTCATGCTATTTACAGCACACTGCACTGGTAGCTGGATCAAAATCAACAACAGAAACATGCAATTATCAGATATGGTCAGAAACGTAATAAAGGAGTATTTGCTGAAACAGCTGAAATGCCTCACTGTGTGTGCGCCATTGTGGGATGTTACCTAATACACTATGGAATAAAGGCTGAAATTCACACCCCTGTGTGACCATAGCCATAGCAACCGCACCAATTTCCTGGGGAAAGTGTCCCACTTTAACAATGTGTTCTGGTGTCAGTTAAATTAGTTGGATTGGGACAGGGTGGGAAGTACTCAATTGCAAACCTTGACTGAGGAAGAGAAATCAAAAGTGCATGCATCCACGTGTGTGAGGAGGATTTTCCAGGTCAAATAGTCTGTCTTTGTGGAGAAATGGCTGCCCTATTGAGCGATTTAATTTTGCACATGGAGATTGTACTGGCTCACATAAGAGCCGCCTCTCAGGCCCCATTTCACACATCTGTCCCAGAGGATTGGCAAATGCCACAGATGTGCTCACGTATGTGAGCGGCTCGCACACAGCCTCAACTGCACGATCACACACTTCACAATCTGGGCCGCTAAGACGCTGTCATCACCTCCCGTCTTCTGTTCCCAGACTTCAACTACAAACCTGTGTCCTTATCTATTCCCACAGCATGTGCCTTACACAACTTTTACACATTTGCCTATTTATATAGCTGCCTATTTATTAAAGGCATTTAGGTTAAGTGCCTTAGTCAAGGGTAAAAATGCAGCTACTAGCTGGAAACTCACTCTCAACAAACTTTTTGACTCTTTTGACCACTGTTTCACAAACAATAACTATTGTTCTTCTGTTTCTTTAACAGACACTCTTTGTAATCAGAGCTATATCATACGTAAACAGCAGGAAAATCCAAATTATCACTGGATGCAATGAACCTACGCCTACCCTTGCATAATACTAGCCATTTTATTGCACGGCCAATAATGAGAAGTGGATCAGGACCTCAAAAGATTCTCCCTGTCCCTCATGAGGCCATGGCTTTAGGAGATTTTCAAGCCAAATATGGTACAGGTCATGTTGGGAGGGCGTGGAGGAGATTGCATAAAGGCATTTGCAGAAGGGAGGTAGATAAGGAAGCAGAAACAGAGCCCCTGGCCTGGGCGCTGGGCAATCAAACTGCATGCTCCTCAAACCTTACTCACCTGATCTGCCGCTGTTGGGGCTGTCTCCGGACCTCCTCCCCCAGGCGGTTGAGGGAGGGCGACCGGCTGCGGGGTGCACGGGACCCCCTGCCCATTGTCTTCACTGTGCCATTGGGGTTGTTCTGCATCTGCTGGAGCAGTTGAGGCGAGAGGCTGCGGTGGGAAGAGGAGGCCGACAAGGCGGCAGCGACCGACGGCGACCAGTCCTGGGGCAGGTTGTTCACGTTCAGGTTGTTGTCACTGTTCGAGCGCAACAGCACACGTGGGGCAGCAAGTGTGCTCTGGGTACCCCGCCTCCGCTGGGTGTACGCTGGTGCCTCGCGGAAAGGCACTGGGGAACGGAGGACAAGAAAGGGATGTCATAATTACGTCACATCTGCACAGATCATATTAACAGATAGCCAATACAGAATCTTGCTTATTGAAGGCTAAATCTGAGACATAATGGCAGAAATAAGTGAGATGACTGGAGCAGCAAAAGGCTTCTGTGCTAGTCTGATGGTTAGCATCAAAAAATTGGGCTCTGAGAGCTCCAGATCAAGAGTTATTTGCCATTCCTCATATTACAGATGAGTGCAAGAGAACACAACAGTTCCTTTTGGCACTGCATTGCTATTTGATATACCAACAAAGAATAAAAATTAAGGGCACAGTTAAAACAATAAATAAGTGGTAATAAAAATGATCATAAATGAAAACATAATAATAATAATTAAACAGAATAAAGAAACATGCATTAACCGGCGTTTATGAGGTTATATGAATTTGTTGTGGCAACTGAAGGATCATAGTTGTAACAAGTATAAACGAAGGTGCAGTTAATGCATGATACTAAAGTAGAACGGAATTACGCCGTGAGATAGCCTGTGAAGAAAAAAAAATGAATTATTTGACCCAGCTGCTTCGTAACCTTGTTCCTTAAGCTGGGGGCTGGTCTAAGGATGTATACATAGGAAGATACCCCCAGTCCCTGTACTACTCACTGAATTAGTGGCCGGAATATGGCATTCACTGCCTATTAATGTCATTTACAATTCTGCACACCTGGAGAAGCAAGAGTTGTGGTTTTCTACTCCCTTGGAGGCAGTGAGCCAGGGGCTATATCAGGCCTCTGGTACTGTCTGAGGCAGGCAGAAGGTCATGGCAAATAGCAGAGCCTACTGATTCATCTCTTTGCATCATTAATTATGCATCTCTGTTTCTGTGAACGTGTAACTGAGACAACAAATGACTGGGAAGTCTCATGACAACACAAACATAAGCATGACTGCATCACTTTGGATGTGTCTTACGTAAGTATACAGCGTGATAACTCTTGGCCCAGACTCCATAGACTATGAGTAGTAAACACAACATTACTAGTTAGGAGTATTTCGAGTAGCCAAGCTTTGCTGAGTTCTGTAGCATTGCGTTGCATTCATAGCATCCAGGACACAGTCCTCTGAGCATCCACTTAGAACCCTCAATGTGCTGCTTACATCAAGGCTCACTGACCTCTCTTCTCATGCTCTGATTAGGAGATTATGCTGCATACAGAGTTAGGCTAAAAACCTGACCCAGGCCCACCCTTGGGCTTACTGCTTCATCAAAAAAGAAAGACATTTTAGAAGCAGCCAGGGCTCAACTGATTGAAAAAATATCTATCAGCTAATTTCCCAGAACACATCGATATAAATGGGTGGCATGGTGGTAAAGTGGGTAGCACTGTTGCCTCACACCTTCAGAGCTGGGTGTTCAAATCACACCTCCGTTGTGTATGTGTGGAGTTTGCATGTTCTCCGCATGTTCAGTGGATTTCCTCTGGGTACTGCAGTATCTTTCCACATTTAATCCAAAGACATACAGCTAGGTTCACTCGTGTGTGTGTGCATGCATGCTTATGTATATGAAAGATGGACTGGAATTCCATCAAGGCTATACCTCAGCCCTGTGCTCCATATTGTCTAGGACAGACTCCAGGCCTCCCTGAGATACTTACAGTACCTGGATAAGCAAATTGAGGATGGATAGATGGAGGAACAGATATCTATATAATACGTGAAAAGGTAGTTAAGTGGGGAGCACTCTTGCTGCACCCTGCACTTTTTGTAATAAGATCCAAGCCAATTGTGACTCTGTATTGAAGAAGGATAAAGAATCATCATCTGGGTCACAACAGGCTACTCTCATGATCTTCCCTGTCTATGCGGAACCAGTGAGGACGAGGAGAGGGGTGACCAGCTAATGAGCTGCCAGCCTGTCACCTCGTAAAAGGCCAGCAGGGGTCCATGGAGACACGAGCAGACGTGAGGGTGAGAGGGCCTGGCTGGCCTTAAAAGCCCAGAAAACACAACGGTAAGCTGGGGAATGCAGGAAGGTGTGAAATGCATGGGGCACCATACATATGTTGAGACAGAAAAAAAAAAAATGATACGGGACCATGACAAATGGCCTGAGAATGATTGGTGACGAGGCATACGACATCACGTGGGGCCAAGCACATGTGAATTACGCACGCGGCTGCCAGGTGATGCTTCAGCAGTTGCCGCCTGACGGCCACTGCATTCTGAGACCCCAGGGAGTGCGGGGAGGAATGAGGGGTTTTTTGGCTGCATGTAGATGATGGCTGACACCCAGCTCCCACCTTCATGCATGGTCACCCCACAAGCCGCCACAAAAAACATGGGCACAGAGCAGCTGGAAGCCAGTGCACAACAGCTCACCCCTGAAATAGCTGCTTACAGCTTAAGCAGGGAGTTATAACACTGGATTATCACAACAGTTTTTTGCCTTTTCAAATCTCTTGCATCTCTGAACATTAAAAAAGCATGACTTACATAACAGCAGAAAGAAATCACTCTATATTATTTACTGCTTGTCAACACATGCCTGCAACAAACACCAGAAAAGCCACATCCTTCAGGACCTAAAGACAAAACTATTTCTTCCTGCTCAGTGCTTATTTTTCCTAAAATGTCATTTTCACAAAGAAAATGTTACATTATACAGTCAAAAAAAGAGGACAGACCCAGCATATGTAGAAAATTCACTTCTATTCCCTCTGAGGGTTGTTTATAACAAGCGGCATGGACACTTCAGTGAGTGTTTCAGTGCCCTATGAAATGCACATGTAACATCTTTCATTTCCCTCTCTGCAGATGATGCCTTGATCGGCCACCGTCCTGAGCAGATCACAGTACCAGGGTTACGATGACCTCGAGAGGAAAAGCAGAACTCCCCGTTCATTCTGTGAGAAAACTGCCTTGCCAGTCTGATAACCGTGCCACCGCCACATCGTCACCAAGATTTCTCTAAGAAGCGCAAAGACAAACCTGAAGTAGCTCTTTTAAATTTAACGAAGAAACATAATATTTTGTAAGGTAATCACTCAGATTCAAAGAAACAATAGTTAACAAAAGTTCCCAGCTCAAGGAAATATTTTACGCAGGACCAGACACTTTGACACTTAACCGTCACTTCGGAAAAATAATTTTATGCACATAAAATATGTACACATATATTACATATTATATACGTATATGTTTATGTAACATGGACTTTCTTTAAAGTCAAATACGAACAACACATGAATTTTAGGATACTTTTATTTTTATAAACAGTTCTAAAATTAAATATTTTCAATATATATATAGTTAGTTGAAGTAAGAGTAAAGTCTAAATGCCAGAGGAAAAAAAAACACTCTTCTTACCTTCTTTCTTAAAGGCATTTAGTAAGGACTTCATTTTCCTCACTTCTTTACTTTTCACTCCGACCCGTTCATAGTAATGTGACACAAACGACGAAAAGGACGAAAACCAGAGCAAGTGACGAGAGACGGAGCGCAGCGAGTCCCCGAGCCGCGGCGTGGCACAGAGCTGTACTTTCCCTGGACAGAAAGTGACTGGGGGAGCGGTTTACCGGAGCCGTGGCCACAGAGCCCACCCCACATGATTGCGCCTGTCAGATGAGAGTGGGACTGGCGGAGCGCAGACGGTACCGGGACTGAGCTCAGCAGCTTCGCGCCGCTCTTCGCGCTGGCGGTCATGTGAGCGCTTGCGCTGACGCTATTAGCCTCGTGCCAAAGCGCCGCCTCACCTCGGCGGGCATGCAAGTGCGCGGCTGACCTAAACGCAGAATAACATCCCGTTCGGCTACCCTTTGTCATTCGTATAATTAGCCACGAACACCTGCTGTTTTCAGTTCCTGGGCATCTCTTGTCTCTCCTTGAATTTACTGAATTGGGTCTAATCCTCCTTTGTAAAAGTAGTTATTTAAAAGACTCTTTCTCCGAGTAAAAGTATTTCCAATTAAATGATCAGGTAACGCAATTTAATATGAACCCTATGTGTTACATCATTTTTGTGCAAGGGAGTTTTTTTTTTAACTGACACAGGCATGTATTAAATTGACCCTGCTGAATAACATTTTGGAGACTGGAGTTTAACCCTTCCTGAACAACTAACAGCTGTATTGGAAACGAGACTTCAAGGTTGCTAGGCAACCCAAAAGGATTCCTCAAACAAGTTGCTTTGTTGAGGCATCAATGAAGTATTCTGCTATCTGTGGTAGTAAGGAGGTACTTATGTGGTACACTTAGGGATGATATCTACTTTTAACATTTTGCTTAGGGTTGTACATGGTTTATATAGTTCTGGTCAGATATTTTTGAAAATTTTTATTAAAATTCAAGTGGGACTGCAGACCTATTTTAGCACTGACCTTAGCATGTCTTACACAAGGGTCCCGCATCAGGGCTTTCAGCAGAGTTACCCCATCATCTCCCACACACTTTCAGAGCTGGTTTCCCCAAAGCCTTCTGTAACCAGGAATTAGAGCTATTTATTTGCATTGTGTCCTTTGTTTTGCTCCCATATTATCCACTCATTTCCATGATGGGGTGGGGGGGGGGGCTCATCCCAGTAGGTACAGATTTTATAAGATAATAGGGCATACAATTGAAGGGATGCATTTGCCAGGGATA
>JABFDZ020027110.1:0-12187 GCA_019775955.2 Pollimyrus isidori
GGTCATCGGGCGGAGCTCGAACCAGCAACTCTCTGGTTGCTGAACGACAGCACTGCCCTCTGCACCACCATCTTCCCTCCCATGGGTACACGCCTACCTCAGCAAAAACAGAAATTCATGTTGACTTGACAAAATACAAAATGCATTTTGTGATTCCACATAATAAATCTAGTCCACAAAATGACTGTGTATCATTCACGAAATGCATTTTGTCCACAAAAACGACTTTCTGTAATTAACAAAATGTATCGGTCTGATAAGAAATACTGATATCGATTCTGTGCACAAAATAAAGCGTTCCTTTTGATTTCTGTGCACGGAAGTGAAGTCTTTATGCTTTTGTTGACACAATGCAGTAAGGCATTACTTGATTTTGTCATTAAATATTGCTTTTTTTGTGGCACAGAATATACAAAAATACAGGAAAATGAGAGCTTGACACTTGGCACCCCATACCCGTGCTCCTTTCACTTTGTATTTTACCCCAGGGTGTTCAGCTTTCTTTAATAAACCCCTTTTTGTCTTGGAGCCTTTTTTTCCCACCTGCACCATGCCACGCTATAACAGTAAGAATTTTGTATTACATCAAATTGTCTAAGAAGAGCAATATAATATGTAGAGCTGTTTCCACTTCATCATAAGCCTAGTTTTGTCAGGGTCAGCACCCATCCGCCCCAATCTTTCATGTCTCCTCCCAATTTGGCCAGCAGCTGTTGCTAGCCAACCTGTCCTCCCTGTTGTTGTGTGTTTCCTTAGCTACCTGGACTGCTGCCGGGCCCTATGGACTGAGTTTGTGGTTATGAACCCTGTAGTCATGAGTTTGAGACCAGGTTCCTCTGTATTAGTAATTATTGGATTTTGTTCCCATGTGTTTCTTTTATATTAATTTTCTCATTCCAAGGTCATGGATTGCATTCTGCTTCGGTTTTTGCTTTGTGCTTTGTGGTTATGTCTTACATGCCTGTGTTATTTTTCTAATGTTAGTTTCTGTTTGCAAGTGTCTCTGTTAGAATCTTAGTTCTTCGATGTAGTTTACTAGATTCACCTGTTTCCTGTGCATCCTGATCGTTCTCACCAGTCCTGCATTGTCTTGTTAGCCTTGTGTATTTAAGCACCTGCTCCTATGTCGTTCTCCGGTCAGTCACTTTATGTCGGTGAGTTAAGATTACTCTACGTGAGAGTAGCTCTGCTGCAGCTGTCCGCAGCAAGACCGTCATAACCATCAGAGAACTACTGGGGTCAGACCTGTTGAGGACTGGGGCTGGAATTGTGCTGAAGTGTCGCCCGCTGCATGGCGGCACTTGGGTCCCAGCTTGAGGCGGCACATCCAGGGAGACGCGAGGAGTGCCTTTCCTCACCAGCAAGATGACCACCTTCCTTTGCTGTTGGGGGAGCTTTGTAAACTCTGTGTCAATCTGTTCCTTGGAGACTTGCAGTGACGGTGGATGATGGATCGGTCCTTACAGACGATACTGCAGTTGAGACCCGCTGGACCCTACTTTGGCCACTTGTTTAAAGCTGACCCCCCCCAGCTAGGATGTTGGACATCTCTGGGTACACAGTTCCTGAACCTGATCTCACTGAGATTAAACGGGTGGTGAATCAGCTGGGGGTATGGAAGTCCACAGGATTCTGTGGTATCTGGGGTGAACTTCTCCAGGCTGGTGATCAGGTGGTCCTCCTGGCATTGCAGGCAATCTCTGTTTCCATTTAGGAGTCAGGCATCATCCCAGCTGACTGGAAAATGGGACTTGTAGTCTCTATCTGATAAGGGAAGGGTGATCACCTGGATTGCAGTAACTACAGGGGGATAACACTGCTTTCAGTGCTGGGTCCTTGCTAGGGTCATCCTTAACAGAATCTGTGATCATCTGCTTGCCTGTCAGTGACTGGAGCAGTCTGGGTTTTATACCTAAGAAGTCTACCATCGACTGTATCCTGGCACTGAGGGTTCTCATCGAGTGCAAGCACAAATACCGGCAGAGGTTCTTTGCAGCTTTTGTCGATTTTCATAAAGCAAAAGACTCAGTTGATCGAGTTGGCCTGTGGGACATTCTGAGACTTTGTGGGATCCCCCCGAAGCAACTGGACACCATGGCCGGCCTGTAGACTGGTACTTTGAGCGCTGTGCAGAGTGGAGGGAGATCCTCCATGTTCTTCCCAGTTCATTCTGGGATTCATCCAGGGGTGTGTTCCTGCTCTTACTCTATTCGATGCATGTATGGACTGGGTGGTGGGCAGGGTCGTGAGGTACAGCAGTTGTGGACCATTTGTTAGTGAAGAAAGTTTTACTGATCTTCATAATTCTGTGATAGCAGTAGAGCCAATGGAGGTTCTGATAGGGGCTCTCGAGAGAATGTGGTTTTGTGGGTGTCAAGGATAAAGACCAAAATCAAGGTCTTTAATGAATTCTTAGGCACAGCCATCAGTAGTGTGACTGTCTGCAGGGACAATGTTGACCTTGTACAGAGATTTACTTACCTCAGCGGCGACATTCATGTCTCTGGTGACTCTTCCTATATATGAGGTCGCCGGGAAGGGGTGTGTGGCACTCCCAAAATCTTTGCAGGAAGACAAAAAGTCCAAGTCTTTAGAGCCCTGGTGCTCCCAATCTTGCTTTATGGCTATGAAACATGGATGCTATCCAGTGAGCTGAGATGAAGGCTGGACTCCTTCTGTACTGTGTCTCTTTGGAGAATCCTTGGGTACTGCTGGGTTGACTTTGTGTTGAATGAGCGGTTGCTAGAGGAGTCCTGAATGAGGCTCCATTACCTGTATTATGAGGGAGCGTCAGGTACGGCACTACGGCCATGTGGCACGTTTCCATGAGGGTGACCCGGCTCACAGGAACCTCATTGCTTGGGGGTCAAAAATATGGTAATATGATTAATAATTATCATTTTACAATAAAGATAACAGCTTCATACAAAGCTTTTACTACAGTAAATACAGTAAACGAAAAGCAGTGGATAATTATCAATGATTTATACTGTTGCTCCTGTTCTCATTGAAATAACTGTTATATGTTTCAACCTTATGATAACTGAATATACAACAGGAGCCTGTTTCACAAAGCAGGATTTCTTGCTTTATCAGTATTTAAGGTACCGTAGTTTAAATGGGCTTTATTTTAGTTCACTTACATATTGCCCAGACTACCTTAAATCTGACAAGTTATGTGGCTAAGTAAGAAATCCTGCATCATGAAACACGACCCAGGCCATTCACAATGTTGTTTCTTTAGACTACTTGGTGATTCTGGCCTTCGTTCTCATTTAGAAAAGAAAAATATATCCTGATATTTTGCAGTTAGTTAATCTTGCTGGAAATTAACAAATTTGGCCATATTTTATCCTTTGTCATTGAGTTGCTTTTATTTTCATTTTTATGTGCCTACACAAATTTTAAAAGAAGTAAAGGATAATTTCCGAATTGATGTAATGCTTAATTCCCTTGCATATGGGATTTCATTATAGTAACCATGGTGATGTATAAAATGAAGCAATAATGTCTGTGATTATAGGAACATATGTTGTTTTTCATCTTTCCTGGACCACACATAGCTCATGTTTCCTCATTTATTCCTACCCTAAATGTCAGTCCGGGTCTCAACTGCCTACGCCAGTGTCCGTCATTCATGTATAACAATGTTAAACAATATTTAAATATATGCATTGTTTTTTTCCCCTTTTGTGAAGCACTGAAAATTGTTGAGTATAGTTATGAACATAAGCATAACAGTTGAGATCAAAACCTTTAAAACAATGTGTCCTCTTGATAGCCCCTGTCACAAATCCCATGATGTACTACAGTATATGAATCAATATTAAGCAGACAAACTGCTGAAAACCAAATCAGCATCAAAACTCTCAAACAATCTCCAGCAATTTTTTTACAGGCATCCAATAACAGGACATAGTCCAAGTGATAAAATTGCCCAAGCATGAATAAAACTGAAATGTTGCATTGTTAATGTTTATAAAATACTTACTTTTGTCAGCTGTCTATAATGTGTGAACCATCCAGTTTTTTGTTTTAAAAATAATATCTATGGTATGTGATACAAATGTCCTCCAACCAAGCATGTGTCTTTGCTCTGAGAATGCAAAGATGCCCAGTTGCTAATACCATGTAACTCCTCCCCGGTAAAGGCACCTCAGTGACAAAGGGAAAATGCTGTCCCTCAGCAGCTTCTGGTGACTATGTGTTCATGGTGCTCCAGGTGCTTTTTGCACAGTGTGAAAACGGTGCGTAGTCTTGATCCTCATTAAAACCATTTGGGGAAAGCGTGTTTAATTGAAAAATGAAAAAGCAGTCCCTTCACATAAGCAGCCTATTTAAAATGCCCTGGGGCTAACTGTGACCTTCTCACTTACCTATTTTTAATGGGTCTCTGTTAATAATCACAATCAAAGGGAACAAAACAGTGGATGTAATAAACAAGACCGCGTACAATAAATAACACACAGTACTTCTGTCGGGGGTTTCGAAGAATCAAGCCTTCCTTTGTACCTCTTTAGTTAAAAGTTCCTGAAATTATTAATTTTCCCTTAATCTTGGATATAATAGGTCATGCTTAAGATAAAAAAAAAATAATTAAAACCTATTTTGTAACATATGTGTGAGGGCTTTACTCTTGTCCTTTTGTGGAGTTTTACTATAAGTTCTTAAAATAGTCATTTAAAATCTTGTTAGAATTATTGAATTTACAGACTACCAAGCACAATTAATTCAACAGAGGCTTGATTTTGATTAAAGGTGTCTATAATATAGAGAAAGTATCATCACCTGTTCGTCTGGTGACTATGCAATTAGTAAGTTATCAGGGTCTATTTCTATTTGCAGCAGTTAATAATACAATAAAGACTCAAAGGGGGACGTTGACATTTAAGGACTGACAAGAATGAAAGCAAAATCTGATACTGTAGGCAAGGGGAGACATGTTCCAACGACAGGTAGCATAGATAAATTTTCCCCAGGTACTTGTGGGCTAATTAGGGTGAGCAGCTCTGAGGGAGACACAGGTGTTGGCCAGATTTGCTTGCAGTGCAGAGTAATGACCGCTCTGCTACACTCCCAGTAATTTGTCGGTACAACATGTAGCCATGCATCTCAGTGTTCCACTTCCCTTCCATTTTCATTAGTTATTTTTATGTGCCTATTTATTACAGTTATTTATTACATCCATAAATATTAACAACATTAGCAACAGACACAGCAATGACTTAGCCTCCTTGGGTCTTACTAGCAGTGCAGGAACCACATGTTAATGGTTTATTGGGCCAGTAAATTGAATGTTACAGGCCTTTAGGTATAATGACCTTGGGTGTTCTGGACAGTTGTTCTGTGGCGTTTCATCATCTAAACAGATTCTCCCAGCTTCAAGAATCCTGACACTCCTTGAGCACCAAAGTGGCATCTTGCTGAAAGTGTTATTGGTTTGAATCTGACATGAAATACTGCTGTAGTGCCCTAGAGCATGTGCTCCTCAGTCTCAATGGCTTGAGGAAATGGCAATTACATGAATAGGCCACACCAAGTAAACATGTTTTGTAAGTTTTGTAAGCTATTTTTATATGAGGGTACTAAAAAATAGTAAATTCCTCACTGTAGAACAGTTTTTTTTTCCCAGTTTGATACTACATTGTTCAAGCATAAGTATTGAATCCCTGAAGATTTTTTCAGGTTTTATTGTGGTATGAGATGGAAGGGTTCCAGGTTATTGGCTGTAAATTAATTTAACAGATGTTTGACATTTCACTTTAATCAATGAACAGCTTCTGTCATTTCAAAGAAAAGCAATATACATTCTCAATAAGTTAATTTCCTCTATCAGCAGAGGGGAACACATAGTCACACCTGTATTTCTATGGACCTTAATAAATTTGTTACATTTCAGAATTACTTACGAAAATTGGCTACTGCGTTTAAAGCAGTAGCACTATTCAAGGAATATACTCTAAAATCACAGTTTGCACGGAAGCCTGGAAAAATATTTCATTATAATTCACTCATTTACTTCCTTACTGTAATAAAATATTACAAAAAAAAGAATGACAGTGAAATATGTTGAACTCATAAATTGTCATGACAGCGGACAGTGCCGCCCCCAGGAATTAAGGCCACGCCTACCCAATAATTTAAACCACGCACAGCGATCGCTCCGGCATTGTTTAATATGACATTTGCGAGCACTTCTAACCCCTGTCTCTGTTGCAGCTCCGCTCCGCCCAACTCAGCCTACTCCCTCTGCCCGCACCTCCTTCTCCTTCCCTCCTCCCTGCTGACCAGCCCTGATCATCTCTCATGGCTCCTCCTCTTGTGTGTCGTCCTCGTCATCAGACAGATCTCCCATTTCCCGACTTCTCTTCTGGACAATCCCCCGGCTTATCTTATCTTCTTAATATTCTATACTTGATAACAAGGAGAGATATCTTCTAAAAATATGGCTATTCTGTCTAATTGTATTAAAGCCTATAATACAAATTTCTGCTATTTTGTGAACTCGTTTAATTTTTTTTGGTTCCCACAGATTCCAAGACAGGACATCCCAAACAGGGCTGCCAATACATAATGCCAGGTGTCCCACCAGTGACCCCTGAGAGCCACAAACAACATCCTACAGGAATGTAGGAAACAGGTAACCAATGAGACTGTTGACAGGATAAGCAGGTCTAGCATAAGGTGCACAAAACAAACTCAAGTGCAAAACGCCACAAAACCAGAAACCACAGCACGGAAGCCAAACTAGGGCTGAAACACAAAAACAAGACAACCACGACAAATCCAAACCAAGATCCCAGTTGCCCTGTACACTAGTTACGGAATTCCGACCAGTCAAGACCACAAACACTAAGGAACTCTCTTTGCTCAATTTAAATAAGATTGAGAACTGAGATCACATAGACCTTCCTCAATTATCTGATTCCAATGTAGCAAATCATATAACAATACATGACAATGATTTCTACTCCTCCCCAAAAAGTTACTAATTTCTTGTTGGTTGGCTGGAAGAACACTGCTCTCATTCCCATTCCTTTCCTCTGGGCCCCTAGCCATTCCCTGAATTTGTAAAATTTCAACACCAGCTCAATTCATTAAAGAATTTTGTTATTTAACTTCATGAGATATTGATTAGATAAACATGATGTGTTAGTACTTGAGTCAACAAATACTGGGATGACTTTTGGTGCACTCCAGGTATCATCGACGATGGTGATTCTTTTGATATAATGCGATAAAATCTGAAATTACACTCATGCATAATGATTTGCATACATTATTTATATAGTACCGGAGAGAAGTCAAAGAACAGTATGTTTAAATGATCTTCATGCTGGTGAAAAACTTTACTGCTATGGATGTCTGCATCTTTTTAACCTACACCCAGTTTTAGTTATTCCCATGGAATATTGAGTATGCAACACAGTTGATTACTAGTTAATTATTTACAGATTTTTCAAAGGTGTTGCTGTATATTGTACATTTATTTAAACTTGAATATGCAATAATATCAAATAAAAACAAAAGCTTAATATGGGTTTTAAAACTATATTAAGGAGGTAAAGGTATTAAATATAATTGATTTTTACTGCATGTTGAACAATAGGTCTGATTGACAGAATCTTTTAATCTTCCTTAAAAAATGGAATATGTCCGCTGTTATTTTAATTTCTGCCTTTTTGGCTTCATTACACAACGTTGCTCCGATGAAAATGCAATGACCTGTAATATGAATATCTGGAAATACTTTTTAACACACCAACTTGATTGTATAACACAAAATGCATATATCTTGCTTTCTTGCCACTGTAGTTAATGCAAACTGCTTTGTAAACTGAGTTTGTTTTTAATAAGTAATACATGAAAGGTATACAAATTGCAGAAGTAAAACAAAATTCTTTGCATTTTTTAATATAAATGTCGTTACTATTATTATCATCTTTGCCCGCACTAGCTAATTTCCCATTAAGAAATATAAGACCAAATGAATACTAAATCTCATAATTACTGTGATGTCCTCATTTTTACGGTACACTTTCAGTGAAAATACGATTATTTCTG
This sequence comes from Pollimyrus isidori, assembly GCA_019775955.2. Lineage (NCBI taxonomy): Eukaryota > Metazoa > Chordata > Actinopteri > Osteoglossiformes > Mormyridae > Pollimyrus > Pollimyrus isidori. Next base: position 8,065 of record JABFDZ020027110.1, read on the forward strand.
AAAATTCCTCATTCACATCAAAATAGTTATTCCAATGTTTTTGCCAGACTGTGTCTGAACCAAGTTTATTAATAATAAAGAGAAAATAGAATATATATATATATATATATAAAGAAACTTGGAATTATGGGAAAATTGAGGAATCACTATTTAACCCTTTTAGCATTTTACTTGAGTGTGAAGGAATATAAACATAACACATTGTTTATATATTAAATGTAAAATGTCAGTTTTGGTATGTTCATTTTTTAATCAGTAAGTTAAAGCAAGTTTTTGCTTTGACATCAAACAGAAACTAACAACTGGTTTAGATGTTATTAGTAAAATATAGACTACAAACTTTTTCTTAACATGCATGCTTTAATGTAGTCATGCTGAGATTGCATGTAGCTAATTTGTAAGATTTTTTGTAAGCTCTTGGCGTATCGCATTGCTCTACATAGCTTTCGTGGCAGAACAATATTACTTGATAATTGTTCTTGCACTGCATTTGGCTGAATAAGTAATAATTATCCTGCATGACTGAATAAGCTTGAACCATGAATCTTGAACAATGTCCTTCCGTTGGTTTGGGTCATCACCATTTCACTAAGCAATGAACTCAAAAGTATGGGTTTTTTAAAATATGAATCATTTTGGCTGAAAAACGCATGATTCTAGCATCTTTGCAAGCTAAACAGGAATGTTATCAGCCTTGAGTATTGCACGATGTGACTATGTCACAAAAATGAATAGATTATTTAATTAATTTAACTGTTAGATGTAATTGGAGAATAAATGAGGCAATTATGGTTACAGATGCATTTACAATGCCTTGGAGATGCAATAATATTGTGGCTATTCTTTTTTTTTTGGGAGGGGGGGGATTCATGATTATGCATGCTGTGTGCTGAACACCTGGGCCGCTTTCTGTCTAAAAGAAATTGAGTTACCTCCCCCTCTGTTGTATGCTCAAGCTCATTACCTGGACTTAAAGTAAGTGTTTCATTCTTGGATTATCACAATTTTCCCTCTTGCAATGGTACCAATTAAGGTCCAAGCTAGTGGCAATGGTTTCAAATCACCCAAGTTGAAAGAAGGACAACAGTTATTTCACTTCATCCAACTTTTACCACAGGTTTATTCTGAACTTCAGTTTTGTGGCAGCTGCTAGACAGCTCCAACTCAAGGATCATCCAAACATAGCCTCCAACTTCAGAGACATAAGCAGCCTTCCAGGAGCAGAAGAAATTCTCATCCACCCTAACACAAAGTCTCCATTTCTTCACAGAGGTGAATGATTCAGGAATGAGTGTGGGGTTCAAGCTTGTTCAATGTATTTGGGGTTAAGCACCCTGCCCAAAGGTTCAACAGAGATATTACTCGGCTAGCCACAGGATTTGAACTGAGGACCTTCAAATCAGGTGCAGAGTGCTACCCCATGTGGCCATGCATCAGCCTTACTCAGTCAAATTTCATTCTCTGTTACCATCGTGGTTTAAAGAATTCCAATCCTGGCAGCAGTATATTTCAGAAGGTGGTCAGGAACCTCAATCCACTGTCCCTGGCTCATGCACTGCAGTTACCTTTGACCTCATGAGGAATCAGTTTGTCAATCTCAGCAGACAGATCCCAGGCAAGGTGAGACCTAACATAGTTGACTATTAATACTCCAAGCTATGTACTTTTGAATATCTGAGTAGGAGCATGTTTGGTGAACATATTCTGGGATTGAAATAACAGTGAAGTTACTTCTTTGTTGGTTCAGATTGCTACAGATGAATGAGTAGACATGAGAATTTATGCAAGCATGTACACTTTGAGTCTGCAACATGTCCACCAGCAGGGTACTAGGTTTCTCTATCCTTTGCCCCTTCCTATTCACCACAGTTACACATTGAAATGGATTTTATCAATCGTTTCCCCTCATTTCAAGGTCACACAGTTGAGGTGGTAATTGTAGTTCAGTTCTCAAAGGGTCCACATTTTATTCCTTTGCCAAAACTTTCATTTGCAGAAGAGACCATGAGTATTATAATGCTGCAGATCATTCTAATTGATGGTGTTTTGGCAGACATTGTCTCAAACAGAGGTCCCAAGTTTGTTCCTCAGTTTTGGAAAATGTTTTGGCATCTCTGAAGATAAACACTGAGCCTATTCTTTAGATGGCATCCTCAAATCAAATAGACTAAAAGAAACTGAAGAGACTGAGACTGACAGAGACTGAATGGTACATCTGATTCTTTTCCGCAGAAAACATTTTATTCTGCAGCTTGGTACTATTCTGGGCAGTGACTGCTTGCAATAAGTTGATGTCTACCTCAAGGGATGTTGCTTTTGAATGCCAGTTTGGCTTTCAGCCCCTCTACTCCCCAGTCAGCAGACTTCAGTGGCTATGCCATCTGCTAAGGCTTTCATCTCTTGGTGCCGAAGGGTTTGGTGGATAGCTTTTGCAGCTCTTTTTTATTTTATTGCACACTAACAACAACAGACCAACAAACAGTGTAGGGTGGGTTTCCAGTTCAGACTGAGGCAGAGGGTCTGGATCTTAACCAGAGACCTACCATTCCATAATGAATCATAAAATCTCACTCTATGGTAGATCAATCCAATCAATTCAACCCTGTGGCCAACCAACTTGTCCTCGCAGTTGAGCACCATGTTCCACATCCCACAGCTAAAAGCATTATTTGTCTCTCCATTGCTGCCACCACTATTTTGGTATGTTCCTAAGTTCCTTCAACATTCCCTCTACACTGTGGACCAGAAACCGATAATGGAGATTCACTGACAACCTTTGGACCTTCCTCAGCCCATATGGGGGTAGGGGGGGGGGAGAGAGAGACTGTTGGAGCTTCAGGCAATTTGTCCCCACCAGAGGCCTGCAGTCAGAACACCTAGATTTCTCTCAATATCACAAATGTTCCAAACAATCAAAACTTATCAGTTTGAGTTCCCACTCTTCAGGGCCTTTCACCTGTGTCTTACTGCATTCTGTCCATATATTGCCTTTGCTCTGCAGTCCTTGCTCAGTCTTCAATCATAATGGTATATGTACTGTATAGTACTGTGCAAAATTCTTAGGAGGTCAAAATAACAGGGTAGAAGGTGCACATTTGTTCAGAACAAATTAAGTGTAACAAAATAAAAATTGTATATTCTATTTCTGTATTATAGTTCTACTTAGAATTTCTTCTGTTCTTCTGTTCTCCAAAAAGTTACTAATATCTAGTTGGACAGCTAGATGAACACCACTTCAGTTCCAAAACCTCTTCTCAGTGGCGCCTCAGCAATTCCATATATTCATTAAATTCCACCACCAGCTCAATTAATTAGTAAACTTAATCAGTCAAAAAAAAACAAGAGATATTGATTAGCTATGAGTCAAAAAATACATGGGTGTATAGTTGTTGTATGGTTGCTGGAAATAATGATGTGATGTGGAATGAATAAGCTAATGGACTTTGACAAGTGTAATAGCATAGTTGAACACCAGCATAAAGATCGTTTAAACATCATTTTCTTTAGCTGCCTAAGAATTTTGCACAATACAGTACATGTCCATTATATTAATTCCATGTAACTTACATATCTTTTGAGTTAATGCTTATTCTTTGTTTTCTCCTATCAAAGAATATTTAGTTTCTCAGATTTAATATACTTTCCGGCGTCTGCAAACAGAGCCAGTCAAGCCATTAAGTTATGTAGGCGGCTGCCTAGGGCACCAACTTCACTTGTGTGCAGCATCTGAGAAAGATGAAGTTTGCTTGCTTGTACCCATTGAAGTGCACATGCTTTTCTACTTTGACAGTACAGAACAGCTACACAATGAATGGCATCAACTTCTGAGGGGGCATCAGATCCGACAGGAATTGGTGTCACGACCTTCCTACTGTATACACTCACCTAAAGGATTATTAGGAACACCATACTAATATGGTGTTTGACCCCCCTTCGCCTTCAGAACTGCCTTAGATCTACATGGCATTGATTCAACAAGGTGCTGAAAGTATTCTTTAGAAATGTTGGCCCATTTTGATAGGATAGCATCTTGCAGTTGATGGAGTTTTGTGGGATGCACATCCAGGGCACGAAGCTCCCGTTCCACCACATCCCAAAGATTCTCTATTGGGTTGAGATCTGG
>JABFDZ020027111.1:0-12178 GCA_019775955.2 Pollimyrus isidori
AAATGAGGTCCCACTGCCTGTTGTTTGCACTAATTTCTCTGAGTGCACTGAACCAGAACAAGCAGGAAGATAGGTTGGAAACACACTGGCCCCACCTCGGCCCCCCTGGTGATTTTGGTCTAGAACCGCCACTGCGCTTATCATACTGGGTTGCGGGGGGTCCGGAGCCTATCATGATGATAATAATAATAATAATAATAATAATATTAATAATAATAATAATATTAATAATAATAATAATAGCAAAAATTGCATCATTCCTAAATCTGTAATAATGATGTACAACGATGTCTTAATTCTTGCAAGCTTTTGTAAAATCTGTTGTTTTACAATGTGTAACAGTAATTTGACATTTCACTTGGGCTGCTATTTTAATTTAAATGATCTAAAAATGCTAATATTTGAGCACTTGTCAAGCTTACGAGGGAACTAAATGGCATACAAGTAATTTGGAACACGGGAGCCGAAATACCAAATGCCATTAATCAGTAGGACTTCCTAGAAATATAAGTGTATGGCTGTGCTGCAGTCCCGACACGAAGGATATGCAGATGCGTTGTATTTCAATGGTGGGTGCTGCTCACTTTATAACGCGTAATCTGACATGCTATTCACGCCTTCTTTGGGGAAAATAACTGCCTGGCGACTTTCAACTTTATAACACATTTACCAACATGCACGCTCAGTGTGCTCACCAGGGCCACTGCGGATCGCTACATAATCATTGTGCTACATGCTAAATCACCATGCTAAATCAGACCTACATGCGTTGAATCCTGCGATGGAGAAAATATGACCAGGGTGCTGCAGCACAAACCAGGGCCTGGCTCAACGACCAGCTTCTCTGCATAGCGAGCAACAGTGAGTGGTCACTCTCATAAATGAAGGTGTTGACACTTGTTGTATGAGATTAACATCCTCTGCCAGACCCTATTTTCAATGACTGGTCACTCCTGGACAATCTGGATGCCTGGGCAGACTGCTCTCTAGCAGCAGATAAGCTCAGCTGGGTCTGGAGTTGGGGAGAGACCGTTCCAGCAAGAAAGGGTCTGTGTACCAACAAACCAGTTTTAAACTCACATCATACAAATGCACTGTTTGGTTGGCTAAATAAGGATACCCAATGAAGGCACTTATGTTTAATTGCATAGTCTACAATAACTGCTTATTTAACATAAACCATCTTGTTTAAATAATATTTTTAAAAACTGTTATTATTTGAATGGATCTCTCAATGCCAAAATTAAATCATTTGCATAAAGCCATAAAGTCATTACAACAGAAATATACCATAGAGTGATTGCCTCCATTATGTAATGCAAACTGTTAAATGAATGTTTATCGCTAATGTATAATGCTGTAAGACTCCTACCGTGACCAAATAATTGCAACAACACATAGAAAGAATACTGCCAAAGGACATGATTATCCTACATTAACTTCTCCAGCCTGGGAAAATGCTGATGAGTCATTACAGGGAAAAGGGGTTTTTGCTTAAAGTCCCATCTGGAAAGGCTACAGTTTGTCATCCACATCACCCCCGGGATACTGTATGTCGGTCACTAGTTACAGTATGCGCAGACTAATACTCTACTCAAGTCCTCAACTCATGAGAAGAACCTTTTTTGTAAATGTTTCAGCTGACCATAAGTTTTAGGGGACATTGGAAGATTTTCTCTGGCTTTAATTGTACTGCCACAGGTCAAAACAAATGTTGGTCTACTAATGAGAATTCATAAAGTGTCTTCCACATCAACACCGTCATTAATTGCATTGATGGAGCGTGCACAGGAGAGCGGGCTGATCTAAACGCTTCTTGTCATCATGTGTTCTGCCTTAATCTAAACCACATACAGTAGGTGGACGTTGGATCCGTGGATGAGTGATATCCCGAGACTCTATTCAAACTCCTGCAACACCAAACCAGAACACCAATAGGCGCAGCTGGAGATATTTGTGCTAATTTCTCCTGCAGGAGCCAAAGCAGGTGGGGGTGCTAGAAACTTTCCATTGGCTGTTTGGGGCGAGCTCTCTTTGACGATGGGTTTCGAGACCGTCGCCCCAGAGTCTAATATTTTCAGCCCATGTGATACATCTAATTGGAACAGAACTTCATGCCAACAGCAAAACATCCAATTTGTCCTGCAATTACTTTGACCATAAATGGTACCACAACTGAATTGTATTCACACTGGATCTTCTGAAATGATACAAGAGAGTAGCGTGTAACTGGCCTTAAATAATGGAACATGACAACTGAAAAAGTCTGGTCTAAATAATGGAAACACCCTCGGATTTTTACCACAATATATCATGCTATATGGAAAATAATGCATCTTAGAAGCTTATTGTAAAACAAGTATTAATAAATGGCTTTAAATTTAAATAAACTAAAACCATTGCATCCACTGAAACTGATACAATGTGTGAAGAAAAGTCAAATGCTGACATCTCTAATTTCTTATTCTATAGCGAAAAAAAAATTATTATTTTCATCCAAGATATTCATAAGAATGAGGAAACACCAGCTGAATACTCAACCTAGAAACCCCTGTTAAAGATGCCTTCAGCATTACTATGCTCTCAAGGCCCCAGTTTCACTCCTACTTTAAATAAAATCCAGTTTGGCTCATCTTATAAAGCTCACTGCATTTCGGAGAAGGGCCACAGCGTCAGCTTGAAAAGAAAGACCTCTGTCAAATGCAGACCCTTCTCAATACGGCAGATCCTGCTATGAATGTCAGACCGAGCTTCTCATACCCTAATGTCTGCAATGATTTCAGCCACATCAAAGCAGTGCACACCTATCGATTCGGAGCTGCCCCCCCCCGGTCCTGATCACAGCAACGACAGTTAATCTGGTTAAAGATCGTTCCCCGTGGTGACACCCAGCTGCTAGAGGACCCAGTCTTATCTGCTGATGCTAGCTCCTGCAGAATGACTGGGAGGATTTCCTCATCAAGCCAGGACTGCTTGCTTCGCGTTATATTGCAAAAGAGAATTTTAAAAAGTCACCTTCCATGCATGTCAACCCCAACACATGAAGCATTTCTCATGCGAGTTAAATCATCCCCCATAACAGTCCCCAGAAGGGAACTCATTAAAAGGCATGGTAATTGGAATCGAAGGTTCTGAGACTGCAACAGAAAGCTGCTGTGGTTAGTAATCACACATGCACCTCTGTTAGGAACAATGTTATGACTTAGAGAGAAGTGCTGTAAGTGATTATGCACATGAGTTATAAAACACAGACTGGTTCTGACAAGCATGACTTGATAGGCCCATAAGTATTAAAAGGGTGTGCCTCACTGGCTGAACACAGCAAGGGCAATAGTTACTAAACTGCAAAGCAGAGAAATTCAACTAATGTCATCTATGAAGAATGCAGTGGAAAACTCCAGTACTCAATGCAACAGATGAGCGGACAATGTCCAGTGTCCACTGCTTATTCTGTTTGATTGTACTTGGATTGGATTTCTTTTTTAATTGTCAGGGATATGGCAAACTACAAAGGCCAGCTCATTATAAATAAAGTAAATTAATAATTAGAACAGTTATATAAAATAAGCACTTTCTTTGGCTTTCACAACACTGCAGAACAACCTAATATAGATTCACATTGGCATTTTAAGGAATGAAGGCAAGAAAGGTCACAAGCACAGAAAACAACACCAATTTGTTCTGTTTGGAAGAAAACAGCATCTTCATTTCCACGATCGAGTCAGTGCTTTTCCCCACACGCTGACCTTTGAGGCTCCGGGGGCCCACTCATCTTGCGCTGAAATCAATGATGCCTTTCGCTCCCTCGCAGCTTCGCTCCGACTCCAAGGAACTTCAAGCACAAGGTGATGGATACCCAGACCCCCCCTAAACTCGACCCCCTTTTGAGCTTTAAAAGAACAACACTAAGGCTCTAAAGTCCAGAGCCATCTTTTGAACATTAACCATGCATCTCCTAAGGCCATGCGCATACTGGTCAAATAAAGCACTGCTGGACGGATAACTCAGCGAGAAAACAATCTGAATTACAAAGAATAACTTTATACTTTCAAACATCCCCGTTTTATATAACAAATCTCAGAGAATACAAGGATGTATACAGTTCAACTTTAAAATACATTGTGTGTCAAACGAAGCCAGCTGTTAGAGGCTTCTGGTTATTTATGAACGCGAACTCTCATAAACCGTCCCAACTTCGTAATATTGTATTTAAACAGCAATCGGACAGCAATCGGTATAGTTAGTGCAGTACTAATGATATAGTAATACGGTAATACGGAGCGAAGTCCACTGACAGCCCCGGTTAACGCCTATCGGCGCAAATGCAGCGTACTTCAGGAAGACCAAAGCAAGGCGGACTTACACTCACCACGATTAAGTTGTAAATAACGCAGTTCACATAATCAGGTGGAAATCACCAAGCCCTTTTGATAAAGACAACCCTAAAAATACAAACAGCAAGTATATCTTATAGTGTGCTTTGTGCTTGCTCTCCACACCACGCCGCTTGATCGCGTTAAATCTATTATTTCTCAAACGCATCATATCCGCATATTCATACAGCACATCGCGATACAAGGTTTATAAAGATAAGGTGAAGCCGGAGCCAAGCAATACAAACAGCTACATACACTGTTAAACGTTGCAATTTATTTATTTATACGCGGGGAAGAACGAATAAAAGAATAAAAAAACAATGAGGATAGATTTGAGAAAAGTACTGTACTTGCCTGGAAGGTGTAGTACCTGGTCCCGTTGGGCGGATGAACCTTGGGGGAATTTGTCCCCGAATTCATGTCCGAAAAGATCATCTTTCCTCCGGAGCAGATGGGGATGGACGGCGCCGGGTTTTAGTACTTTAAATCCGTGTGCCTGTGACGGGACGCGATTACGCAGAAGTCAGACCTGTCCCACTCCGAGCCCCCCATAAACGGGTAAAAGAGCCTCCTCTTTTTCTTTTTTTAAGAATGCTGAAAGATGAAAAGGAGCAAAAGAGGGAAAGACGATGCACAGGTAAATGAGCGGCTCTCCTCCGTGCGGGCTGCGCGCTGGACGCACTGAGGCAGCCCATCTGCTCCCAGCGATAATCGCCTCCCTCCTCCGCGGGCTCCGCCAGCGATTATGCGCCGCATCATAGGCGGCTAACCAATAACACATAGACGCTTATGATGGAGGAAGCTGTCCGTTTGTCAAGCGGAGCTACGGGAACGTACGGGGGGTTCTTCTTATACAAGAAACGTGGCGCATGATCCCGAATTAAATACCACCGCCACAACAGCAGGTCGTATTATTGTAAATATTTACGCACGAAATATATTCAAATTATATATAATAGCTGTGCATATGTTTGTGCATTCGAATTACAAAGCAATGGCATCAAGGCTTGTCTTTAAAGTCTTCCCCTAATAAAATGTGTTATACCTTGCAGTTGCTTAATTAATACCTGCTTAAGTCGCGTAAATGCAGGCTGACACCCCTGTGATACAGGTGAGGCTAGGAGATAGGGGCTTTTAAGGAAAAGGTCAGCACGCCGTAATGACTTCTTAGAATCTGCATCATGATCATCACCCTGCCATATTGCTGACCTCCCCGTTTCCAGCGGGGGTAAACGTTTGTGGCAGAGGCCTGGGAAAAACACACGAATAACTTATTTTCTCAGAAGCAATTGTTCATGACCCCCCGCCCCCTTGATGCATAGTACCGAAGCCAACAAAAACCATTTTGGCTGCCTTACTAATATTATACAATTTTAAGTGATATTGTGAGTAAAACAGTATCTTGTGTGATGTTATAATGTATATGCACACATACACGAACACAGTATCAAGAGCCATTCTGTCGCGAATAAGTTTTTATGGAAGATGGATTTATGAAGCTTTATATGAATGGTACCCATAGGAATTCTTAACATACGTCAGTAATAAAGCTAACATACTGTACAATGTACTGTACTAATACAGCAGGCTTAAAAATTGTTCTGTAAGTTAACGATCTCTTCAGTGATGTCATTAGCAATGATATGGTGATCTGTTGTAAAATATTTTGCCTCATGGACGAATCACTTTACAGTTGCCCTTCAGCATCTGTCGAAAACGGGCGCGGACGTAGCTCACCGTGTCTTATCAAACGCACAAAGACGGATCCGTGATGAAGCACGGACAGCTTTATCTTTCCAGCAACTGCGGGTGGCGTTTGGCGGCTTTGGCCTCGGCATTCGCCTTTTTCCCGACGAATAAACCCCGGTAATGGCTTCTCTATTGATTTCTTCACACTACGTGACTTCATGATAAAAACCTCTCCATTCGACATTAATAAAATAGCAACCAAAAGCCTCTTTGTGAGAGACCAGTTTCTTATGAAGTCCATAAATATTTACTACAAGTAACAATAGGTAAAAGGTTTATATATTTTATAGTTTTAGAGAAAGTTTTTTACAAATAAAGGAAAAATGAAAGGAACACAAAAACACCTCACAGTACAGTCAATACTTTAAAAGAAAACATATTAAACAGTATCTCAATAACAAGTTTCAGGTTAAAAAAGTTTTTTGGTTATTCATTCTTGGTGTGGATTTGGTTTTCAGAAATACAGGACACGGTGGCACCCGATCCTCGATCGGCACAAGCTGTCTGCTAATCATCTGGTTTTAAACCGGTGAGAAGCTCTAGGGAATGAAGAGCTCTAATGGAGAGACGTCTGAGGTTCTGGTGGGCAGCCTGGTAATAGGATGGATGACACCTATGTACCATGTGCAGACTGCGGAGGGATCGACTGAGTGCATTATACCAAACTTCCAGTCTGTTTTACACAGAGCGATGACCGGCCAGGGGCAGCAGATTGATGGCTGGGCTGCCTGACAAAATGCTGGCTCTGTTGCTTGCGGTGAGCAGGCGAGCGGTAAAGCAGGCGAGTCCAGCCGTAGGTGAAGGGAAACGGGGTTTTTTCAGGTAAACTGGCAGCACAAACGGAACGAACACTACGAACGTCAATGACAGATCTGGGAGAACTTACTCAAACGCAGACTAAATACACAAGACAAGCGGGCAGTAACAAGAGACAGGTGAGAACAATCAGGTAATAACGCGGGGTAACGAGGTGGGCATGGCACACATGAGGATCAGACGGAGCGGGACGTGACAGGCACAGAGTTGGTCTCAGATGCAACAAATCAGACCCACGGTGGTGTGACTGAAGCCTGGTTCTGACCTGCTTCCCCACTGATGACCCCCAGCACTGATGGACAGGGTTTCCCACAATGCACCTGGAAATTATAAAGAATAGAAATAGTACTTTTCTTGAAGAATGGTGCTATATACCATCTTCAGTACCGCCTTTGTTTATTTAATAAATAACCTTTATTTACTTTGTAAAAAGTTCGATACTCATGTCTGGGGTTAAATAAAACCTTTTATTTTATTGCTGTATGAAATATAAGCAATGGGTTTGCCTGTGCATTATGACTGCATCTCAGCCGCCCTGTGGGGAAACATGCTGGAAACAGTAGCAATATAAAGTCTGGAGGTGTGAACCAGCATAAAACACATGCAACGCAAATAATACGTAATAACTGAATTACAGGCATAGCAGTACTACCAATAATTGTGTCAAAAAACAAACACATGGCGATCACTAGGGGGCGTTTACAGCAGCTGAGGTACAGTAGGTGTCCTTACTAGGAAGAGGAGTGGCCTTCAGGGCAAACAGCCATCCCTCTGCACCAGGCGATTAAACCTGTCGCCATCTCTTAATGCAGGGAGAGAACCAACAATCACTTTAATGCAAATTACCCTGTTATTGCAGCTCCTGAAGCTTGGAGATACACCTATATCCATTTACCCCTCAAAGCGGATGCTCGTATGGGGGAGGGGGTCAGTGAAATCCCTCAAAGCTGGGTGACATGTGGTCACCTTGGATCGTCAGGTAATGTTTCATAATACTCCTGACCTAGAAACAGTCCTCCCTGTATTACATAACAAACATAATATACGTCATTCTTCCAGTTTGCTGTCCCTTTAAGGTCACTCTTTCCCCTGCCTTAGAAAGTTTGGCTCATATGAAACATGTTTCAGATGCTTAAATATAGACTCCATTTCTACTGACATCAATATCGGTATCTCAGATCCATATGTACTCTTAATAAGACTTGGCTGATAAAATATGCTTTAAATCTGTTCATTAGCCTTCACAGCACAATTATTTACCTTTATGGTAAATTTACTGAGCATCACATTAATACCAACTGGTTTCCAGTCCCTTCATATTGTACTGAAATGAAACTAATAGCAAATGAAAGGACTGGAATGCAATCGCGCTGGCATTACACAGGCAATGGTTAATGGGAGGTAGGCTGCATGACTGTGATTGGTTCAAGGATGCAGAAGCCCCAGCTGCTCATTGGCCGGCGCTGTGGGTCTGCCCCTGATGCCTTTGTGCCACCCTCTCATGTTCACAACTGTTGTAGTCTAGTAGTCAGTCATAGTAGAATTAACAGCTGCAAATGTTTTGAAAGTTTTTAATTGGATTTCATTTTGCTGTAATGAGTCGTAACCCAAGTGACTAATACATTAACGCTGATTGCAAAAAAGACCCTGCGCAATAATTACTGTGCCAAACTCCACTCTGTAGCTGGAAAGGTAACCATGAAGGGGTTAGAGGTTTTTCTGTAAAACATATGGTAGAAACACAATAACTACAATTTATTTTCATGACTAATACACTAAACACATGATAATTGTTTAAATTACTGTAATTATATCTATTTCAGATTAATTTCTATAATTGTAATTAAAAATCCACAGAGACTGACAGTTTTCGATATTAACGTAAGGTTTTAGGCTGCGTCATAAACAAACATGAAGGTGGGACATTTTCCCTGTTCTGCTTAAAATGTCTTGCTGGAGGACAAACTGAAAATGAACCATGATTTAAGAGACACTGTTCTGAGCTTCACAAGGAGGTTTGACAACAAACATAGGTGGGCTGCCTGCCCCCCCCCCAAAATACTGATAACAGTGTGGACTCTTATTATTTCATCAGTGTTGTGGGTCTCCCTGCACATCACTCACAGTCTTCTTCACTTGAAAATGTCTTTTATTGACACCGGTACACGATCTGAATGAAGATAACATGGTCAATGATGAGATCCTACATAGTCAAGGCTGTCATTATTGGAGACGGCTGTTTTCAATGGGAGCGGACAGATGAGACTGATGAGAGCAGGAAATGAGAGCGAGAGTGTGGAGAAAATCCATACAGGGAACTGGGCAAGGTTTGCTCTCAGCATCGGTAGGGGCCAGATCAGTTCTGCACCACCCTGCCCCCCTACACATACATGGCACTCCCACAATGTGGGTAGGCAGGAGGCCCTATCATTCATAGCCAAATCTGTGACCTTGGGACCGGGCGAGTATGTGTGTACACCAGGTTTGCACGTAATTACCGTCAGTCCTGCTCTGACTCCCAGGAGACAAAACGTAAAATCCAACTGAGCAAGAGCTGCAGCCACTGAGCTGGGTTTAAGACCACGAGGTGACGGAGGAAAGATGTGAGGGGCAGTCAGTTCACGGGGTAATGAGATGCCACAAAATCCACAGAGGGGTCTGTGGTGACGGAGACGTAAGGGTCGGAGAAGACCCTCCCCTTTGAGTAGTATTACAAAGATAATAAGATAATATTTCCAGGCATGACTGTTTAGAGCTGGCCTGGGGAATTATTATCTGTGGGGGGCTAAATCCAAGTTTCACCATGTCAGGGGGGGCTGTTTTTAATGATTGTTTTCATGCCCCATGAATGTACAGTAAGACCTGTTACACCTTACTTTTCCCCTTCTTGAAAACAGTCAGAATCCACCAGAACAGGCACATTTTCCTGCTGAATGTAACATATTTTTTTCATTCAAATCAGTTCATCTTCATAGACTTGAACATAAAACTGTACCTATTTTTTAAAAATTATTTATGCTCGTACAGGCCAGTAGAAATAGCTCTGCGGGCCGAATATGACCTGCGTGCCTGTTTTTGCCAGGACCGATTTGGAGTGTTTTCTGATTTTATCGTTACATAAAGGACATTATTTAATTACCTGTACAGTTTGTGGTCCTGTTCCTCAAATCTCATTGCAAAATCTGGACCAAAACTCATGCACCATTCCCCCAAGGGTCCAAATAGGGTAGCATGTGTTTATATGCCGCACAGCATCAGGCCCGGCCCACCAACCCCTGTGTGTTACCGGTGCCGGCAGAAACAGGGGCCACCTCGCTCCCCAGCTAGCCGCCGGCTCTCTGACACTGCTGGCTGATCAGGGTGAGGATGGGACCCAGAAGAGCCGATATCTGCTGTCCCCCTGCTCCAGGGGGGACACCGTGATGCGTGTGTGTGTGTGTGTGTGTGTGTGTGTGTGTGCGGCCAGACGTACCCATACATATTTAACTGGAGACTAGCATCTGGTACGAAATCAAGGCTATACTTAGAAATTGAAACTTGTCCAATTTCAAGACAAAACAAACAACAAAAACTGTCATCCACGTCTGCCTTGTGAGCTCTGGTGACCCCCACACACAGAGCACTGAATCATGTGTTGGGGGGACAGGCCTGGACTTGGGCATCTGGCATGGCGGACATTTCCCGACAAAGTACATTGTGGTGGAACCAGACCCCCGAGCCCACCCCTGCTGGACTTTTGGGGCCCACCACACGTACACATACATAGGGACCCCTCACTAACAAATTTTATTGCACGTATGTATATGTGTGACAGACAAGGTAACACGAACATCTAACAAAATATAACTTTAGATATATAGCTGTGTGTGTGTGTGTGTGTGTGTGTGTGTGTCAAGGAGTTAATAAGGAGCAGGGACCTCCTTTCAGGAACAGCTTCAGTCCTTCACTGAATGCTGCCTCATAGTCCAGGATTGGCTGCAGTTGGATACTGGGCTATTCTTCAAGAAATCCTCCAATTCCTTGACAATCAGAGGAGGTGGAAACATGTGCAGAACATCCCATAAAGGAATTCATGGAATCCAGGGATGAGGTGAAGAACCGTTAATTTATTTTCAGTAGCGTATATGGGAGCGGGATGAAGGAACGGTGTTGACACTTGGTCCTGCAGGAAGGCCTTGTGCCGCCTGGCTGATACACGACAAGGCAGAACAGGTGCCAAAGCCAGTGACCCCACGAGACCAGCTGCCCGCGACAGACACTGAGGGATCAGCACACCCTTCGCCTTTCTCTAAAGGCAGGAAGCAGGGTGAATGATGAGTCATCAGACCTTGCTCATTTTTTATTCCATTGTTCAGGGTTTTATACCCCTTACACCAGCTTATGCGTCTCTGTACATTGGCCTTGGAAACAAGCAGTTTCCACACGTCAGCCTTGCCAGCTCTGTGAAGCTCAGAACATACAGTCTCTGTTTAGAATGGGTCACAGAGGTGCTGATTCTGTTCTGCCGTACTTCCTGTGGCCAAACTTTTCATCAAGTCCTGTTGGTGAGCTTTAATTGAAAATGTTTGTTTCTCTTTGCCAGTGCAGTTGCCCCATCTTCGTGACTCATTAAATAATTTTCCAGTTTTTGTAAATGCGTCTGTGCATTATTTGGCTTTTTAGTACCTCTGTTTATTGGTTTGAAATCTCAAATATCAAAGTGCTGATTATCAGAGCTCTTTCAGAGCTGACACATTCTGCTAACTGCCATTCAAACTAATACTAATACCCTTTTTAGCTGTTTGTAAATGTGATTCAGTTGTTCAAAGTTAAAGTACTTTTTCATTTGATGTTTCTGTTACGGTATATTGTTCACTCCTGCAGGTATCTATTTGTGAGTTACAAGGCAGACAACCACCTATATCAATAACTACCATACTGGATATTATACTGGGTAAACAGTAATGGAAGATGGATGGACAGATATCTAACAATCGGCTCAGTTACTGGGATTTTCACGCACAACCATTTCTATGGTTTACAAAGAATGGTGTGAAAAGGGAAAAACATCCGATATGCGGCAGTCCTGTGGGCGAAAATGCCTTGTTGATGCTAGAGGTCAGAGGAGAATGGGCCGACTGATTCAAGCTTGACAGAAGAGCAACTTTGACTGAAATAACCAGTCAGAATTTGGCGTAAACAGAATGAGAACATGGATCCATCGTGCCTTGTTACCACTGTGCAGGCTGGTGGTGGTG
>JABFDZ020027112.1:0-12172 GCA_019775955.2 Pollimyrus isidori
TTCCCTGCCTCGTGCCCGTTGCTTCTGGGATAGGCTCCGGACCCCCCGCAACCCAGTAAGGATAAGCGGTTTGGAAAATGGATGGATGGATGGATGGTGCCCTCAGCTCCCCACATCCAGATACCCGTGTGTGCCCTCAGCTCCCCACATCCAGTTACTGGTGTGTGCCCTCAGCTCCCCACAGCCATTTGCTGTTGTGGGTCCTCAGCTCCTCATATCCAGTTATCGGTGTGTGCCCTCAGCTTCCAACTCCAGTTACCGGTATGTGCCATCAGCTCCCCACATCTGGTTATCGGTGTGTCCTTAGTTCCCCACATCCAGTTACTCATGTGTGCCTTCAGCTCCCCACATGAGTGTGTGCCCTTAGTTCCCTACATTTGGTTACCGGTGTGCCCTCATCTCCCCACATCCGGTTACCGGTGTGTGCCCTCAACTCCTCATATCCAGTTATCAGTGTGTGCCCTTAGTTCTCCACATCCAGATACCCGTGTGTGTCCTCAGCTCCCCACATCCAGTTACTGGTGTGTGCTCTCTGCTCCCCACATCCAGATACCCGTGTGTGCCCTCAGCTCCCCACAACCAGTTACCGGTGTGTGCCCTTAGTTCTCCACATCCAGATACCCGTGTGTGTCCTCAGCTCCCCACATCCAGATACCCGTGTGTGCCCTCAGCTCCCCACAGCCAATTACCCGTGTGTGCCCTCAGCTCCCCACAACCAGTTACCGGTGTGTGCCCTCAGTTCCTCACAGCCAGTTGCCCTTGTGTGCCCTCAGCTCTCCACATCCATTTTCCCATGTGTGGCCGCAGCTTCTCACAGCCAGTTGCCCTTGTGTGCCCTCAGCTCCCCGCAACCAGTTACCGGTGTGTGCCCTCAGTTCTCCACAGCCAGTTACCTATGTGTGCCCTCAGCTCCCCACAGCCAATTACCCATGTGTGCCCTCAGCTCCCCACATCCAGTGTGTGGCCGCAGCTTCCAACTTCAGTTACCCGTGTTTGCCCTCAGCTCCCCACATCCAGTTACCCGTGTGCGCCGTCAGCTCCCAACATCCAGTTACCCGTGTACGCCGTCAGCTCCCAACATCCAGTTACCCATGTGTGCCCTCAGCTCCCCACATCCAGTGTGTGGCCGCAGCTTCCAACTTCAGTTACCCATGTGTGCCCTCAGCTCCCCACATCCAGTTACCCGTGTGCGCCGTCAGCTCCCAACATCCAGTTACCCATGTGTGCCCTCAGCTCCCCACATCCAGTTACCCATTTGTGCCCTCAGCTCCCCACATTCAGTGTGTGGCCGCAGCTTCCAACTTCAGTTACCCGTGTTTGCCCTCAGCTCCCCACATCCAGTTACCCGTGTGCGCCGTCAGCTCCCAACATCCAGTTACCCGTGTGTGCCCTCAGCTCCCCACATCCAGTGTGTGGCCGCAGCTTCCAACTTCAGTTACCCGTGTTTGCCCTCAGCTCTCCACATCCATTTTTCCATGTGTGGCCGCAGCTCCTCACAGCCAGTTGCCCTTGTGTGCCCTCAGCTCCCCTCAACCAGTTACCCGTGTGTGCCCTCAGTTCCCTACACCCAGTTACCCGTGTGTGCTCTCAGCTCCCCACAGCCAGTTACCTATGTGTGCCCTCAGTTCCCCAGAGTTCGTTACCCATCTGTGCTCTCAACTCCCCACATCTAGTTCTAAGTGAAAGTTGTGTGTTAACCTATTGGATGAGATACAACAGGTCCAACCAATCACAAGTAGCAGGAAGGAGAGAACTATAAATTAGACTGATATGTAGGTATTAGAGCAAATATTAAGGAATTCAGGATTGGCACTCCAGCTACTGGAATAAACTTCAAAATGCTCCATTTCATTCAAACTCGTGCGGTGCTGAGGTATCACCTGCCACAACGCTGCATTCGGGTTCTCACCGTGAGGTGGTTCCTCGTGTGGTGGGTGTCGTAATGCGCTATATCAGCACACACTCCTTACCTCTCTCATATGAAAGAATTACCCTCCTTGCGGAGTTTTCAGTATAAAGTGCTTTTTTATTTTCCTCCCACGCATATTTCTGAAGGAACACCACATCTAAAGCTCCGGAATGTTGGTTCTTGGATGCTAGGATCCTGCCAAAACAAATCCTTTTGACAACAAGGGATTCTGGGAAAGGGGTGCTTTGCATTGCCAAAGCAGCACATGTTAAGCAGAGCACTATTCAGGAAATGCCTGAACATTGTGAAGGCCCAATCAGCAGTCAGCTTTATGGCAGGCAAGTGAGACAGAGTGACTAGGTGTGCCTTATATACTATACTACCTTATATACAGTCATATGAAAAAGTTTTGGAACCCCGCTCAGCTTGCATAATACCGATAGCACTCTACTTCCACCAAAAAAGTACAGTGGTATGTCTTTCATTTCCTATATGAGTACTGGTGTGTTTTCCAGACAAAGATTTTAGTGAAGTAGTATTTAGTTGTTTGAAATTAAATCAAATTGAAATCGAAAAACTGCCTGTGCAAAAATTTGGGTACCCTTGTAATATTGCTGAATTTAATGCACGTACCTACTCAATACTGATTACTTGCTACACCAAATTGGTTGGATTAGCTCATTAAGCCTTGAACTTCATAGACAGTTGTGTCCAATCATGTGAAAAGGAATTTAAGGTGGCCAATTGCAAGTTATGCTTCTCTTTGACTCTCGTCTGAAGAGTGGTAGCATGGGAACTTCAAAGCAACTCTCAAAAGATCTCAAAACCAATATTTTTCAATATCATGGTTTAGGGGAGGGTTACAAGAAGCTATGTCAGAGTTTTAAACTGTCAGTTTGAACTGTAAGGAAAATAATCAGGAAATGGATGGCTACAGGCATGGATGCTGTTAAACATGGCCTGGCAGGCCAAGAAAAATACAGGAGCTACAGGATTGTGAGAATGGTTACAGAAAACCCACAGATCACATCCAAAGACCTGCAGGAACATCTTGCTGCAGATGGTGTATCTGTACATCAGTACTTTGCACAAAGAACATCTGATTGGCACGGTATGATGCAGAAAGGGCTTCTTTCTCACTCACGCCACAAACCGTGTCACTTGTTGTATGCAAAGCTCATTTACTGTACACATGTCAGTTTCAAAAACACCTGCCACCTACTGTCAGATCCGGTGGAGGTTCCATCATGCTGTGTGGCTAGTTCAGGGACTGGGGCCCTTGTTAAAGTCCAGGGTCGGATGAATTCAACCCAATGTCAACAAATTCTTCAGGATAATATTCAAGCATCAGTCACAAAGTTGAAGTTATGTGGGGGTTGGATATTCCAACAAGAGAAGGACCCAAAACGCAGTTCGCACTCTACAAACACATTCATGCAGAGGGAGAAGTACAATGTTCTGGAATGGCCATCACAGTCCCTTGGCAAAATTCTATGATTTGAAGCAGGCTGTCCATGCTCAGGAGCCATCACATTTAACTGAACTGGAGAGATTTTGTCTGGAAGAATGGTCAAACATGCGTCCATCCAGACACTCGTCAAAGGCTATAGGAGGTGTCTAGTGGCTGTTATATTTGCAAAAGGAGGCGGAAGTATTGATGTAATATCTCTGTTGTGGTGCACAAATTTATGCACTGGTCTAATTTTATGATGCATATTGCATATTTTTTAATCCAATAAACTTAATGTCACTTAATGTCACTGCTGAAATGCATTCCATAAGGAATGACATATATTTAAAGGAAGTGGCTACATTGAAAGCTTAGCCAATTATTAATAAAAATCCCAAAAATTCAGGGGTTCCAAAACTTTTTCATATGACTGTACTATACTATCTGTTCTAGAATGGAATAATTCAACCATTATATCATTAAGCGGTGTAAATATTATAGCCGTCACTGACTAAATTCACCAGCCTTGGCTCTGCAGGAGAGGACACTACTAAGATTTTCTGTATGTTTACAGATGGGTTTCTTCCGTCGCCGATATAAGGAGATCATTGAGGCAGAGAAGAACAGAAAGGACAGCGATGAGAGTTGGGACTGGGTCCAGAAGACCCAATGAGGAGCATGCCTTCACCACAGCCATTATGTCATTGGCCCCTCGGCCTGTCCGCCAGCCAATGGGATCCAGCCCCTTCGATCTTCCATATGTGGAAGAAAAGAATCTTCTCCAGATTTTTCGGAGGCTCAAAACTTTAGGTTGGTGAAAGAGAAGAGTGGGAATTATGGATGAGATGGACTGAAGATTAAACATTTACAAAGAGAGAGACTAACACAGATATTTCAGAAATGAGTGGACAAGAAAATAAAACCCTCAGGGCCTTGAATGTTTCACAAGCTTTTATTTTTATACATATATGCTTCCTGTATTGAACAGAACTGATACTACAAACTCCTTGAATGGTTTGACATATCTGATGTTTTCTTCTAAGCACTGATAACTGTTATGCTTTAAAACACAGTTACGCAAGTGTCTGGCAGTGGCTGTCACCAGTGCCACTGTCAGACAGGGCTTTATTTGTAGAAATGAACACTGTTCCTTGAAGTCACATGTCTTTTTCATGTGGCAGGTGAGTTGAAAATAGAGGTGTAGATCCCAGGCTGTGCAGAACAGGAACACGGTCTGCTGAAGCCTACAAAGGCATTTCAGCCAAGAGCTGCCACACTCTTATTCCTGCAGGAGAATGCCAGGCTATGAAGCAGGCACTTCAGGGTCAGGCATGAAAGTCCTCAGATACTCAGAAACATTCCCTTATCCTAGGTATAAAGCTAATTGTGTGGGGGGATATAGTGCGGAGCAACACACGGTGGTAGATGATCAAAGTGCAGGCAAGTGCCTTGTCCAGTGGGCAACAGGATCTCTTCTGCCTTTTGTACATCAGTCCTCTTAAATTCACTTGCTTCCACAGATTTGCCTGAAGGACAGAGTGGTAATACTCGTGTGTTTGTGTTCAAAGTGGACAACACCTTTGCAGCAGGGAGACAAACGTGTGAGCTGACATGCATGCAGTGGCATCCCCTATGTCTGACTGCGCAACACTGATCTTCTTTCAGGGCATTTTGTGCTGGTGTCTGTTCCCCTGGAGGATCTCCCTGTAATTTAATGGAATGTTCCTTGAATTGGACCCACAAAAAATTGTCAGGTCAATGCTGTTCTTATTGAAAGCACATTTTGACCATTTTTTTGATTATTATTGCCTTAGATCTGATTATCTGCGCTCCACCACACCCCATTTTCATTATCCAAACCCTGTTCTACTGAAGAACTCCCTGTATTATACTCTGCGGTCTGCCGGTGGTAACCGTATGTTTTTCTTGCAAGTGTGTATGGATTATGCTTCCAGCCTGACATTGCAATGGGTTTAATGCCTGGGGACGCTGTGTGGCTAAGTGTCTGCACCTGGGACCAGAAGGCCACTGATTTGATCCCAGCCTTGGCAAAAGAGTAACATGGCTGTGGGCCCTTGAGCATGGCTCTTAACCTGCAGCTTCCAGGGTGCTACAAAGTAGCTGTCCCTTTGCTGTGACACACCCATCCCCCCCAAGCTAGCTCTCACTTGTATAGAGATGGAGCAAAGTGAAGAAGAGAATTTCCCAGCGAGGACCAATAAAGCATCACTATCCACTCCTAAAGTAGATCTTGGCTGCAGTTTCATCACTTATGAATCAAAAACTGCTTAATAGAATTTTTAAGGAATGAAGTGAGAAAATCGATAGACCAAAAGCAGACATTATTACTAGTGACTGGGATGCTCAGTAATGTTTATTATACAAAGGTGAATGACGTTGCTGTATTCATTAACCTGAAGTCACTGTTGCTCTTCTGAACCTGCAGTGTCTGCCTTTTCTGCTCTGCTTTATTTAGTCTTCAGAAGCCTCTGCTCTTTCTTTGTATTAACGAAGAATAGGAGACAAGGTGATCAGTCTGGGTATGTTTATTGCGTCTCTGTTGGATTCTTGAGTAACTCTGCACCACAGAACGTGGATGAGAGCAGATGCAGACTGTTTTGAGTAGGAGCCTTCCATAAAATGCTGGATGATTTGTGCACCTCTGTTTGTAACAAGTTGTAAGGAAGGAAAGCTCTGATGAAATGATGATTTATGGCTGGATGAGAGACAGGATGGGAATATGTTTACTGTTGGGTGCAAAGCCCCTCAAAGTCCAGAGGGAGTGAGATGTCATGAGCTAAAAATAAATGAGGAATGTGGTACTTTATCTCCATCTGAATGGCTGTGTGCAAGTCAGTGCCGCATGGTTATGGTAAATGGTCCTTGTAAGTCAGCATGCAGGAATGCAAGCAGGAAGCTGCAACTTGTATGCTGTGACCTACAAAAACACTTTGACTTTTAACTCCAATAATCACTGGCAGATTTTGGTCATGGGACCTGCAAACTTGTGTCAAGTCTGGTTAATACCCTGTTAGACATGGCTGGGGGATATGACAAAGGAACCACTAAAATAATGGTTCTAAAGATACACCATATAGAACAAAACCATGAAGGAGCAGTAAACATTGTGGAATTAAACAATTGATCTAAGAGGTCAGTTAAGAGGGTAAAAACCTGGGGCACTGTGTCTAAGGCCTTGAATGCACAATTCGGAACAAGGGATGAGGCATCAGACTTGCTGTGCTCCTTTGTATTTCTTGTTAACTAAGAATGATAAACCACCTTGAATGGCTGTTTGTGCTTGAGTGGGAAAGGATAGCCCTCTTAATATTATCCCTTGCTAAACCAGCTCACTTCTGTGCTCTGTTAGAAGTGGTTGTATCTTGAATATATTTTATCAGTTGCTACCACTGGCTTGACAAATACACAACAGCTATAACTCTGTCTTTTAACTGATTTGGCTTAGTAATTTGTATATATTGATGCAGAGAGAAGATACACTTGACATTCAACACGTGAGGTCTGAACTTTTTTGCTGTTGTTTTTAGTATTATGTTGTCACCTCTGTCACTTCCTATATCTTTCAGTCAAAAACTACTGCCACTGAAAATTGATGTAAAAGTATTTCTATATGATTAGTGTGTCCAAGCTCATGTTAAAACTGTGTATTTATGTATTTTTATTGACATGTTAAAATAAAAGCTTTGCGGTTAATAAGCCTGCGATTTTTCCGTTTTTCTTTTTTAACCTTAAATTCCTGCCCATGCGCAGTGAACCAGTTCATGAAGTCGAAGTCATATCAAGATGATGTTATCCCACTTCGGGGCCCTTATGACATTCTTGTGCATTTGATGCCATCTTGTGGTCGAAATATCGACTTCCACACGGTCTTCTATCGGTTGTTAAAGGATTGGTGGTATGTATATATTGTGGTTTGTAACATCATTATCATCAGCAAGTAAATCAATTAAATTAATTAATTACGACTAGTGTTGAGTATTTGTTTGTTTGTTTGTTATTTTGTTATGTACTAGTTTGATATAACCAAGTTATAAACCACGTGTAAGTTTTAGATTATGAATAGTAAAAAGAGTTCATAATTCATATGTGAAATGCAGCACAGTAATTTGAATGTTTTAATAATCCCAAAACAAATGTTAATAAAATGCCTGGCAAACAGAAAAACGATAATTCTCGCTTTAAGGAAAAACTGCATTTTAAAAGACAGCAGCATCAAACAAGAATCTAATGAATAATTAATTAATAATTAACGAGGAAAAGCAGGGAGGTCGGACGCTGGACAGTATGACATAAACACGGTGGGTAATTTATATTCTGGCTAAAGACACGCGAGAATCGGGCAGGGTTCATGCAAGACAGGCAATTGGCGCGCGCGACTATCGACAGCACAAGTAAATTTATGTAATGTTTGTGTTACAATTTCCCTGCATGTTCCGGCACTATTTATGAATACAGATAATTCTGAATTCGATTTTTAAATTACGCATTCTAAAAATCTCCCAGAGGTGTAGACACTTTAATATGTCTACATATTAAAGTGAAATTCGTATAAGTACTTCCTTCAAACTGTAGTTATATTATAGTATATTATGTAATATTTCATACCATCAATCAATGCTTGAACTTTACATTTGCATTGTGAATTTCTTTATAATTGTGTTTATAAACCTCCAGACAATATGTTTCCGAGTAGCGGCCTCCGATTGTGTCCAATTGTCATTCATGTCAGGCCGATCTTTATTCCGAGCCTTTCCGATTTTCAGCCCGAGTCTTTACGATTTTGGTCCGAGCTGGTCCGATCTTTATTCCGAGTCAGTCCGATTTTCTGCCCGAGTTTGACCGATTACGGAACACGGCGGGAACTTCGTAGTCGCTCATAGTTAGCATGAGCTGTTATGGTAAATTTTAAGTTCATCTCTTCAGAAGCGCGTACCGTAAAATAAGTATGTGATATTTTACTATATGTTTAGTACATAATTAACCCCTAATATAGCCTATACACCTTGTATATCCGAAATAACCTTTGTTTAGATTAAATGTTAGCCGATGTCGCTGAGCAGTAAATTTGTTTCATTGCTAAATCTCACAGGTTAGAATGACTAGTTTTTAGTGTCGATAACTTGACTTTTAATGTATGCTGTGGGTTATATGTTGGGTGGGTTATGTACCGTTCGTCGACAAAAATATAAACACATGTTTTAATTCTGCTTCAGGTTTCTTTCATCCCGATTTATGAGTTGCATGTTAGCTAATTCAGTTTGCTCAGTAACCTGGTAGTAAATATACTTAATATTACGGACGTGCTTCCTTGTGCACGTGGATATTTTGATTTACTTAATGTTATTAATGCATTAGTTGTTCACCAGTTAACCTGCTATCTTTTCGAATACGAATACCTGCGCTTATGGTTTTCAGAAGTGGAATGTCTTTGCATTATGTCCTGTCTGTACTGTGATTGCTCAGTTATTTTCCTGTTAACCCTTTAAAATGTTAAACAGTTTATCTTTAGCCCATTGACGTAACCTTCTTATGCAAGGCTACGTCAAGATTTTTTTTTTCTCCTTTTCAAAGTGTTTGTGAAATATCCTTAAGATATATAATATGTTTTTTATAGCCTTAGTATTAAAAAGAAAAAATGGACACTGAGTGAGACTGGTTTGCCTGCTAAGTAAAGTATGTACCCATATCCGGGAAGGAACCCAGTGACCCTTCGTGGGGCTCCCTGTCTCTGTCAGCCCAGTGAGGCTGCGCCAGCTGCTAGCGGTCTTGCGGTTTGCATTTAGCTCTGCCCCTCCCACCCACCTGATGTCATATTTTAACACACTGCTGCTGTCCCTCACAGGCTTAGACATGAATGAGGCACACCTGAGCGAGTGGCAGAAGAGGACCTTTGACATTTCATCTGGCACCTGCACACCTGAACAAAAGGCAGATGCTTACCGTGCACACATCCTGGACGTGCAGTATGCATGGGCGACTTCTCTGCTGTCATCTTCAGCTACAGCCCATCTACTCAGGAAATACACTGAGCTCTACTCTGCAGTGCTGGACTCCGATGACCCACACACAGGCCTGAATAACTATGCTGACAGTGTACTGCACCTGGCTCGTGGACACAGAAACGACAGCATACAGTGGCAGTCGGCCTTGACACCAGAAAGTGTCCTGGATTTGCCGTGTGTGCAGCACATTGTCCGTGGTGAAACTGGGGCTGTGAGTGCCCTCATACCACAAGAAGATGTGGATGTTGTAGTTGGTGGGGGGTTTAGTGGTGAGAGTGATCAAGGTTGCTCTCTGAAGCTGGGAGCTTGCAGTGTGGATGTGTTTTCAAAAACCGAGGCTAATGGGGCTCGGAGTAATGTTTTGAGAGATGGGGCAGGAAAAGATAGTGGCCATCGAGCACTGCTTCCATCTTCTCCCTTTGGATCTTGCAGCACAGCTCAATCCACTATGAACCCGCTATTTAACAGCAGTGCTAACATGAACTGTCAGCCTGCCCCTAGCCATCAGTCCGTTTTCTTCCCCTCAAACCCTTCGAAGCGGAAGGCCTGCAGTAATTCACAGTCTTGCCATGTGGCTTCTGAAACACGTGGTGGCTCCAGTGTTGCAGGAAAGAGAGGGGAGGATGGCCGAGCCAGCAGCTTCAGGACTGCCAAGGAGCAGCTGGTAGTGGAGCAGCAGAAGAAACACGGTCAGCAACCACAGCGAGTCCAGCCAGCTGGGCTATCTGGTGGGATGAAGAAGTCCCTGGGTGCCAACAGATCCCGTGGTGCCTTCTCCAAATTCGTGTCCCCTATGCCCAGGCAAGAGGAGGGTGAGGGGGCAGGTGCGAGTGGGTCAGTCCCGGAATCTCAGCCTATTGATGAACGGCTAAAGAACTTTGAACCCAAGATCGTTGAGCTGATAATGAGTGAGATCATGGATCATGGCCCACCGATCTCTTGGGATGACATTGCTGGACTGGAGTTTGCAAAGGCCACAATCAAGGAGATTGTAGTGTGGCCCATGCTGCGCCCCGACATCTTCACTGGGCTTCGCGGGCCCCCCAAAGGAATCCTGCTTTTTGGACCTCCTGGTACTGGAAAGACACTGATAGGCAAATGCATTGCATGTCAGTCTGGGGCTACCTTCTTCAGTATTAGTGCCTCATCTCTGACTTCTAAGTGGGTTGGAGAAGGTGAGAAGATGGTCCGGGCCCTTTTCGCCATTGCCCGCTGTCACCAGCCAGCCGTTATCTTCATTGATGAGATTGACTCACTGCTTTCTCAACGGACAGATGGTGAGCATGACTCCTCACGGCGCATCAAGACTGAGTTTTTGGTCCAGCTGGATGGGGCAGCCACCTCAGCTGATGACCGCATCCTGGTGGTTGGGGCCACCAACCGACCACAGGAAATTGACGAGGCAGCCCGGCGAAGGCTTGCTAAGCGCCTGTACATCCCCCTGCCTGAGGCCGCAGCTCGTCGCCAAATCGTAGCCAACCTGATGGCCCGTGAGAAATTCCATTTAAAGTCAGAGGAGCTGGAGTGTGTTGTTGCCAGCTCCCACGGGTTCTCCGGTGCTGATATGACCCAGCTTTGCAGAGAGGCAGCACTGGGCCCTATTCGCAGCATCCAGGTAGATGACATCGCCAGTATCACACCTGATCAAGTGCGTCCCATTGTTCATGGCGATTTCCAGGATGCCCTGAGGACTGTGCGACCCAGTGTGTCCTCCAAAGACTTGGAGCTCTATGAGGAGTGGAACAGGACCTTTGGCTGTGGCCGTTGATCCGGACATTCGGGCAGATTTCTGATGTCCTCCCTTCACCAAGCCCTCTATAATTATACATGTTATGTATGTAATTTTGGTGATGTAATATTTTAAATCATTCCAAAGACTCTGTCATTTTCAAAATCTTGAGTGGCACAGAAACTTTTGCAAGTACAAATTGCAAATTGTATGCAAAATATAAATGAGTTAGCATTTGTCTGCCCAGTTCTCATTGTTATTAAGCTTGAAAATGCATTTTTGTATCTAGGATTTTCAGTGAAACGTAATAAAGATGAACTCCTGAAACTATATGCTGTTTATGTGCTAAGGTATTGGATGTGATGAAATGGAAAACTCTGCATGGTTTCTGAAAGTTTATTACATTTTTCTTTGGACATAGGTTACACGTTATTAGATTCAGTGACGCAGGTAACAGCAAAGGCAGCATGAAAATCCCTGTGGTCCAGGGTTCTAGACCAGCAAAGCAGAGGACAACCTGTGTATTTCATTCCATTCATGGACCCATTCAGTCAACACAAACCACACAGCAGGGAGCAGGGTTCCTACCCCTAATCTAGGATGTGTGACGTAGTATATATAAATATATAATATAAAATGGTATATATTTTATATGAAGTAGTATATATAAAATACACTCTCTCATGTATTTGCATAACCTATTTAGGAGTCATTCAAGGGTGCACGATTGCAGGCCCTGTGTTTCAAAACACTACACGCTGGGTATTCTCCACAAACCAAGTGAGAGGTAACAACTACTTTCCCCAACATACAGCACTTTACAAATGTGTTCATATCAGTTCTTTGATTTTCCTGAATTATAGATCGTTTCTTAAAAATTGAGTTCTCTGATATAATGAAAGCACTGCAACTCAAAGTTCATTTTATTGTGGCATTGTTTAAAAATGTGTAACATACACTCACCTAAAGGATTATTAGGAACATCTGTTCAATTTCTCATTAATGCAATTATCTAATCAAGCAATCACATGGCAGTTGCTTCAATGCATTTAGGGGTGTGG